>JASGXE010012410.1:0-47637 GCA_030068105.1 Sinentomon sp. SZTP_YWyxl
TGGTGGCAAACATGCAAATGGCAAAAACGGTGGCAAGCAAAACCCGAAAATTGATGAGGTCACAAATTCAGACGACGGGATTGGCTGTTGCGAAGCCACTGTCCGCGGAAGTGGATTGGAAAAAAAAATATGCGCAGTTTATTGGCCAAAATTCAACTAAGCGCATTTTGAACAGGGTGTCACCCCCAGAGCATGAAATTTGCTAATTTCATGTGGAACCACGTCCCATTGGACTCGAGAACACAACGCGCTCGGGGAATTTCGAACAAGCAACGCTTTTCGCCAGGAGTCCATTCTTCACGTTGCCGTTGGGGAAATATTTCAACATCTTTTACTCCGGAAATGGCATAAGGCGCCCATTTCGAGCAAGATTTCGACGATTTCGTCCCTATCAATTGTGTTCAAAACGCACATCTTTGATCGAGGTTGCAGAATTAATTTTTGCTTCGGACTTTGCTTCCATTGTTTCGAAGTTTTTCTTTTATTGTCGGAACCTGTTTTTTCCACTTTCTCTTGTCCAACTTCCCTCAAGAAATGGAAATAAAGTCGGTCGTGAGCCATTTTTGTTTTGCGCAGAAAAAAGGCCTGTCCAATTCAGGGTAAATTCAATTTCATCAATTTAGGAAAGTTCAAATTTCAAGAGTTTGATTCATGGATTTCACGAATGCGCTTGCGTGGTGCGGTGCTTGGTGTCATTTGGAAAATGGCCATGAAGTAAACCAGAATTCTCACATCGGAAGACCTTTGAAGGGGGCCATGAAGGTCGTCAAAACGTTCGCCCTGACATAGTTCCAGCAGATCGATGTGTGAAATTTTAAACACTTGTGTAAAAAACCTTTTGTTCCAGCTTTTGGTTCTTTCAACTTATAAGCTTGCATTCCAGGAGTTACCTGTTTAGGAGTTGTTGATAATGACCTGATGGCATGACAATGTGTTGGCACAAGCGATGCTGCGTTATCCAAAGGGCGGCTGCTCTCAAATTCAAAATCCTTGCATGTCCTTGACTCCTTCAAAGTTTTCAGGCCCCTTGGTGGCACGCCTCTGAACGCGCTCTAAAGTATCACAGTGGGTGGTCAGATGAGATCCCAAGAAGTAAATGAATACTCCTCGCTGGGCCTGACCAGCGTGAAGCAAACAAGCTCACAAGTTGTCATCAACAAAAACGACTCCCAAATATTTTTAACTGATTTGAAGGACTGAAGTTTTCCCATCCAAAACATGTGTGAAATTATTTTACAGTGGAGAGAAGGGTTCAGTGGAAAACTACTTCGGTGTTGATTTCGTCCGAATGTGACAAGGTTTTCTTGACTTTCATTGACAGCCCCGTCATGCAATATGACCTCACTTGAAAATTGAGCTTTTCGCACCGAACTTTCAACCGAAGTCGTTGACTCTCTCCGCTTTTGCCGAAATGAACTAATGAACACTTTAAGTTTAATGGAATAGACTTTCCACCAATTTGGAAAGAGCTAATAAATCATCCTGCAACTTTTCGGAATCAGACCTGCTTTGATTGATGACAGCAAATGTGAAGGCGGATCTTGATATTGTGAGAACTGCTCATCAAAATGCCCTGATTGAGGCACTTTTCCCCGACAATGCAAAATTCCACCCTTCTCATACATACACAAGAAGCTCCACGTTTTGTTCGAAAGTGGGGTCACTTTTTCTTCTGAATCCATAAAATTCATTTCTTGACACTCATGAAAAAACATGTTCTTGCCACTCTGATAATTTTTTTTACATTTTTCAAACTTTCAATTGCATTTGCAATTCTTATCCACCACAAGAAAGGTGGACAAGAGAAACATTATCATCTTTACGAAAATGCCCTTCACGAAGCTTGACCCATTTTTATTTTCGAAAACTTCTTACGCTGATGCTGCAAATGACTGAAATGCATCAATTTTGTGAATTAAAAAAATGGGCCCATCATCCATAAATGGAAGTTTGCATAGTTGCATAGGTACTTTGGTGCAGAAAGGGAGAAAAATCTTCACCGGATCTCCAAAAATCCCGTATCAAATTTTCCCTAATTTCTTTTTTGGACATGTAACCATAACTCAAAAACCGCTTCGACCCAAAAAACCGCTTCGATCCAGCAATTAAAATTTGGCATGGAAGCACTTATAATGGGTCCTCATGATTCGTATGTGCCAAATTTAAATAAAATTGCAAGCTAAAAAAATACGGAAATTAGTTTTCAGACCCCCATCCCAAAAAGAAAATGTGCATTTTAGGGCGAAATGTTTGAGAATCCTTAAAAATATGAGGCATACAACATGCATCACATCATAATCTTTGTCGTTCTGGCGACAAAGACAACAAAATCATAACCAACTTTTCATTTTTCACTGTTACCAGCACGGTTTAGGGGCTTGAAAAGAAGTAGGGAAGGCTTGTTGTGCGGGTGATTGCTGCGGAAAGTGGGGGGTCTTGGGGGGGCATGCCCTCAGTCTGGGGGTGGGAGTTCCCAAGCAGAGCAGGGATCCAGGGAGCAGGAGTCCCGCAAGAACTGAAGCCTTTTCACAAATTTGAGACCTCCAAATATCATGTCGACATGGAGTCACATTTTCTTGCATGAAATGTGGCTGGGGCTGCCATCTATACTGAACCGTTCAGAACCGAATCCAGTCTCGTGCATCTGCAAGCAAAAGGTTTGGTGGATTATAGGTGACTTTCAGTTTCCAAGCTTAAGAGAGTTTCCAAACTTAAGAGAGTTTCCAAACTTAAGAGAAACACATTTGAAAAAAAACGAAAATTCTTTTGATGGAATGAAACCAGCGTTTAATCAGAAAAACACAAGATCTGCAGTCGCCAACGAAACAAAATACATGCTGCAAATGGAACAATTGATTCTAACTGAAATATTCATCAGTGGAGATACCAAAAGTGAAAAAACGCAACTTACTTGTGAAAAAATTATGAGGGAGGGCTTTGTGGGCCTGGTTCATTGATAAGAATCCAGGATCGATGAGGCCCAAGTTGTTTTGGCAACATGACACAATTGATGTTGCATCTAAACACATTGAAAATCTTTTCAATTAAGTTGCTTTTCAACGTGGCATGCATACTTATTGAATGTGCCAAAATTCTCACTGTTGATATTCACTTTGCTTCCTGTTCTATTGCTTATGACAAGCAGTGAAAATTGTATGTTTCTGTTGTTTGTGCCAACCAAAAACAGTCACACGGCCATGTTGTTATCATTTGTAAAACTTGGTAAAATAAATGTACCTACTTGCTAGTGTTTTCTTTATTATTTTAAAGCTTGCATTGAAAGAAGCTAAAGCTATGTATTTTGATTTCTGGTTCATTTCTGGTGTAAATGTGATACACACGATGCCTCGTAAATCAACCACCGAAATGTCAATGGATACTCAAGGCTCGTACGTAAGGCTGGATTAAGGTTTCTGCTCGCCCTGGGCTCAATAGCATTTCGCCACGAAAAACTCATGAATTTTTGTCATGTTTGTCCTTGATCTCACAATTTTGCCTCTTTTGCTTCCTTAATGAAAAGCAAAAGCAGCACGATCTCAGATCCTGATGCAAATAGTGAATCCGCAGAAAGGATTTCACGCTCTTATCAAAAGTCTTCGAACATGGGAGTTCATAAAAAGATTCCCCCTCAGGTGCTGTTAAGAATCAAAGTCCAGCATGCGCCGCAAAACATCGTGACACTCGTACACTCGTGTGAGGCGTGAAGTTGCACCAAGCCCTATTGAAATTAGATGGCCTCTGGACAACCAGTCTTTTAAAATATCGCCCATGTTAGAGGACTTTTGATAAGCACCGTATAGTGTCATCAATGAACTGTCACGTATCAGCAGGATGTTAGCAAAAATTAAAATTCTCAGGCCAACTAAATTTCAAACAGCCCATAATACGAACACAGTAATCACGCTCATTCCTCTAAAGTTTCCGGCTCTCGCTCAGCACTTAAGCCACTGCAATCTTGTGAATGTGAAGCTGATGTGAAGCACCAACTTTTTTTAAAACTTTTACAGGTTCCAAGTTACTTTTTTCTTTACTTTCAGGCCAATTTCTTTTGCAGAAGGTATTTTCCCTGAGATTTATTGTTACTTTTCGGCATTTATGCCTCCCATTTAGATACAAAAAGAAAAAACTAAATGGGGTGATGTGTACATTCTTTGCAGAGAAGTATGTATAGGGGTCGGAGATAACTCCTTCAAAGAACATTTATGATAACGTTCAATGTGAATAACTTCTGAAATTTTGGTTGCTCTGCCATCATTTGGCAAATTTAGCGATTCCTCTGGTTTTATCAATATCTGGATTTCCTTAGGGGCAGGGAACCCAAAAAAATCAAAATTCTCGTTTCTGAACCGATTGTGCTGATTTTTGGTTCACTTGCAAAATTTTAATGCCACTTGCAAAATTTTAATGCCCCAAATCAGCTGGTTCAGGTTTGGCAGCCATTTATCTGAAAATCCTTAACGAAACTTCAAGGCAATATCCAGACGTAATGGCATCAGCGGTCATTTTTCACTTTTGTTTATGTAAAAATGGTCAAAATTGAGCAAAAAAAAGAGTGGCAGAGCCAGTTTTTCGATATCTTCACTCAAAATGGGTGTTTCACGGCTGAAATAAGTCTTGTGCTAGAATGCGAGAGGCAAATTTTAAAGAAGCAATTTAAAAAGCACCAGGGCTCTAGAAATCACACAATCCGACTGTCACGCACTTCTGCAGTAAAAAGCCATTCAGACTGCCAATTTTCAACTCTCTGGAACAAGAATTGCCAGAGATATTCCACCCGGAATGGATATTTTCATGCAAAAATGGTTTTGCGGAAAACGGTGTTTGTTACAGATCTGGGTGTTATACCGAGAGCTTCCCAGGATTACCGTGGGGTTAGCCTACTCTCGGTGCCATGATCCCAGCTGGTCTTCCCCGCCGCCCAATGCGCCACTGGATCGTCCCCGGAACAAGGCAGACCAACAACGTTTTACTCCCAATCAAAACCCTTTTTACTCGCAAAACGTAAAATACGTTAATTTTTACATTGGTAGCAAGTCACGATCTTGTCTCCGTCTCGGCACTTTTACGACTGAATCGGAGAGCGTCTTTGCACAAACAAAAAGAACGAAAAAGAACTAGAAAAGAACGAGAAACGAACGAATAAAAGGAAGGCGACCACCCACGCTCCCATGGGATTTCTGGAATTGATCGCTGACTATGCACGTCACATCCGGGCTAGGATACCTATTTTTTGCGAAAATACCCAAAAATGAATGGAATGAATGTGGGAAACAAATGGCATGACGGCAGAAAGAAAACGAAATGAAAATGAAAACATACCCATGAAAGTTACTTTAACAAAAAAACATGTGTTGGGGTAAGCATGTTGACGGTGTAGTAGAAAAGGCTGACTCAGCATTATTCTTTGTTCGAAGAACTTTTCATAATGCAAGCAAAGTTATCAAAGAAAAAGTTTATTATGCCTTAGTCCGTTCACTTCTAGAGTATGCTGTCACAGTCTGGGAACTGCATCTCTTAATAACCTGTAAAAACTTGAAAGAGTTCAGCGAAGGGCAGCACGGTTTGTCGCTGGTTGTTAAAGTCCTGAAATGTTAAAGTCCTGAAAGCAGCGTAACACTCATGATATCTGAACTTGGATGGAGTTCCTTGCTGATCGAAGGAGGGTCTCCAGATTCGAGGCCTTTTCCAGGGACGAACAAGATTTGTGGATGGTCCAATTTGAAAGAAAATCTGCTTTTCCAACTTATTGGGGGAGGCATGATTATGATTTTAAATTAGCTTCTATCCGTGCTTGTAAGGATGTAGGGAAATTCTGTTTTGTTGGTAGGACTGTGAATGACTGGAACTATGTGGTGGAAGGGCTTTTGGTTCTGGCAAAGATTTGAGTGTGAGAAGTTAAAATGAATAATCTCCATTCAGTCGCATGATATGTTTCAGAGAAAGGGTTTCATCTTCATTGAAGCTTTTTTTACTCGAGGCAATGTTACTGTAACCCATGTGTTGCTTCTGTTTGTCGGATTTGTTTTTTCATCTGTTGGTACCACTATGACAATGCTTGTCAGCTGCTTAAACCTTTCTTTGTTGGCTTGCGCTGGGCCGTGCCCTTGCAAGCGATAATTTTTTGTGGGAGGTGTAATAGGAGGAATTTGTCAATGTATATGTCCGGGAACCCACAGCACACACAGGAGCATAATCGATTTTTGACCAAGAATAAAATGAATTGGAATCAGTTTCACGTGATATTTTAGGGAAAAGGGACATTTTTATTTTCATTTTGCCCCAGTCACCACTGCCAATGTCCCCACAAAATCTGACTGCCCTGCTCTCAAAAAGGGCAACCTTAAAAGGGTCCAAAAACGAACACAGTGAAACAGTGTTTTTTAAGTTTTTTTTTTATTTTTTCTAGATTCACAAACACAGATCAATAAAACACAAAGGTCTCATCTTCACAATGATGACTGAAAAGCAACTTCAGGTTCAAGGGCAATTTGTGGAGTCATGAATCAGCACATGTGAAATCTCGTGAGCCCAACTAATTTACGCACTGTGGCTTTTCTCTTGTATTGACTCGAGCCCAAATTTCTTTTTTTTCATCCAACCCTACAGGGCAAAATCACTCAACAATGCGAGCCAGATTCAATCCACGTGAAGTGGAAATCGTCAATCTAGTAAGAGTGATCTTAAGTTGAACAAACCTCCAAGTTTACACCCCTTCCTTCTATAGCTCTCCAAAACCAGTCACTTTTCAGTTGCATACGAGGTCACCCAGACGAAAGGAAAAGCCAGCCTAGACCAAGAATTGAAAAATGAAAGACCAAGAATTTGAGGGAGAAAAAAAGACATAATGTGAAACTCGACGGGCAAAACAGCAGGTCCCAATGGAGCAGGCAAGTAGACCAGGGTTTTTAATTTTGATCACCCCTCGTTTGTGTATATGCAACAAAGTGGCTGGATGAAAATTTTGGAAAATCGAATAGGGATAGGGGTGAACAAATTCAATTGCTGCACAGTTCGTAAGCGGAGGGGACCTTCACGCAATTTTTATTTTTAATCACTGATTTGGTTTGGACTTTGCAAACATTTTGGGGCTATTTTAACTATAAAAAATTGCACAGTCGTGGTGCTTTTGGTTTGACAATTAGAAGTAGAGAACTCTGGTTTTCATCGAAGTGACCAAAATTGAGCTTAAAGAATTTGACTGAAAGGTCGGTCAGGATACTACGAGATACACCGCTCTGCACCATTCTGGCCAACTCAGAATTTTTATTACATAAGTTTGCAAAATTTTAACCCGTGTTGTTCCTGAGCTGAGATACCAGTCAAAATTTGCCGAACATGAAAAATTGCATTTGGCTATAATGGTCAAATGGGTGCCTTCACATTTGGGTCTGTAACTTCCAAACCATATGGCATAAAAAAAATGGATTACACCACTTGAATCGGCAACATTTTGCGCATAAAATCTCACCTTAAAACTTGGCATGCAATTTTTGGTATTTTTGAAAATCTGCAGGTCCCCCCCCCCAACTCGGAAGTACCTACAACAAATCAGTAGGAAATTGATTGCTGCACATGGTAAATTGGTGAGATTTTGATGAGTGCATATATGGTGAGTGGTAATCAGGCAGCAAGTGTCAAATACAGGGTGATCAGTAAATGGACAGCAACTCGTGCTGGGAAAACCAGGTGAAAGTCCGAAAAGTTTTACAGCAAAATGGTTTTTCTATTCATATTGGTATTGCCATTGACAGGCTTGTGGTGCTGGTAACCTCCGGTACAATAAAACAAGGACAAAACACCAACAGGATCCATTTCGATGTGCAACGGTGTCCTCAACAGACGTTGAAATCGATCCAGTGAGACTTTGTCCTTGTGTTATTGTACCGAAGGTTACCAGCACACCAGCCTTATTGCAATGCCCTCCGCAAGCTTCTGAACAATTTTTCGAGGTCCATTTGGAAAAAATCCAGAATTTTTCTCCCACAGGTGCACAGTTCCAGTCTATCATACAGTTCCATCCTTTTGGTCTACATGAATTTCTGGCTAGTCGTTTCTTTTCTGTTAGCATTTGAATTCGGCCTCATTTTGACACTGGCTATTTGAATTTTTCGATAGAGGAACAAAGACTGGTGATGAAATGTTTCACTGTCCAGGGATGAAGCCGCCTGAGATTCATCAACAAGAGGCTGCTCCAAATTTGTGGAGACTCTTCTTTTTCCGCGGTGCACCATGCTGAGGGGTCTGGACGTCCCCTCCTACGGCGCAGTCAAAAAACGGCAGCGGACCACAAATTCTCAGACGATACTGTTTTTTGGCTGCGTCAAGTAGATGGAGCACCCATTCGAAAACTGACCTTTGCCATTTTAAGCCCTGGCTCAGAATTCGATGCACAGCCCATTTCGTTATACCTACTCAGCTCAGCAGCGTCCATCTTCGGACTATCAAAACTTTTTCTTCCACCCGTGCAATGTTTGCTGGATTGGTGCTTGTTTTTATACATCTGGACAGCTCCGCGTCCCATCCTGCTTTAAATTTTCCGGGACGTTAAGAGACCTGCTGCTGGAAAGAGAAGAGTCTCCACAAACTCGGGGCAGCCTCTTGTTAATGAATCTCAGATGACTTCATCCCTTGAACAGGGAAACATTTTACCACCACTCCTTGCTTCTCCTTCCAAAAATCATACTTAATGGCCAGTGTCAAAATAAGACTGAATTCAAATGCTGGCAGGAAAGAAACACCATGCCGCAAATTAACGCAATTTCGTGGGCAAAGGCCCAAAGGGTGGAGCTGCATGATGGACCAAGTTCAGAGCAAATTGTCGTGTGGTGCGCCTGTGGGAGAGCTCTTCCGGATTTTTCCTAACACACCTCGTACACATATGTATGCGAGAGTCACACCGTTCATTCAAAATACGTGTAAGAGGGCTGTGCTACAACTTGTCAATTCATTCAGATATGAACCTGAAACTTGCACCAAAACATCAGTTTCCCATGGCCAACTATGATTCGGGAAAATGCATTTTTGATTTTCCCACTTTCACCTGGTTTTCTCATTCTCAGACCACGTCACATTTATTCTGTACTGACTTACCGTCGTGGAACAAGGTGAGAGTCACAACTTTGGTGAAATGCGGCATCAAAATTAACATGGAATGTCACGACAGTTGGTATTCAAACACAATTTTTTTTATTGAACCACCCAAAAAGCAGTTCAAAAACGAGTCGATTTACTTTCCATGCAACTAAGAAATTCATTTGTCAACAACCAAATGTCCAACAATGTAAATGACATCCGATAAAACCCAGTTCTCTTCAATGGTGAACAGTTTTTCAACTGAGTTCCTTTCTCAATGCAAAGTGCTTTTAATTTAAGTGATTGAAAATTGAAATTGGTTTCCAACATTCTGGTGCACCACTACCCACCCTGGCAGCAAATACGTACGGACTGCTTCACTTTTGAACCGAATGCATTTAAAACAGACGATGCTAAAGGCTGTGCATAAAGAAATTTACATAATACGGAGTGCCTCACTGTTGAACTGAATACGTTTAAAACATACCATGCTAAAGACTGTTCACAAAGAAATTTGCATAACGTCCGTGTTATACGGACTGCTTCACTGTTGAACAGAATGCGTTAAAAACAGACGATGCTAAAGGCTGTACACAAAGACATTTGCACGATACGGACTGCTTTACTGTTGAACCGAATGCGTAGCAGACGATGCTAAAACAAAGAAATTTGCATCAGTCATCATGACCGTATTGATTTTGATTGCAATGAGAAAAATCTTGACACACGAAATGCTGACAGCAAAGACCTGCACATGGTCATTTAATTATTGCAACAGCAGGTGAAGGTCTACCACATCAGCAGCCAATTATTGTGCACGTCCTAGCATCATGGCTGCCCCACAAGTTGAGGATGAGCGATGCAAATCTTAAAAATCATTAAAGACCACAAAGAGACGAGCCCAATACGAATATGCCAACTGCCCAGTGCCAGCCGCTCCTTTTCTGCCCCTTTTCCGGTGTGCAAGCATCTTATTTTCTTGTTCAGCTCTGAACCAGGGCAGTTGTGGCAGTTTGAATCATGTCAAGATAATCTCAGCCCCTCTCATCTGCCAAACCAGCTGGGCACAAAGCAAGTAAAAGTATGTCAAAAATGTTCAATGCTCCTTTTCAAACTTCATCCTGTCATTCCATAAAACCGTCTGCAAAATCTGGGTGATGCCTGCAGGAAAGGGGCATTATCAGATTTTGAAGTGGCTATATTTTGCCTGAAAATTAAAAAAATCTAACCAGAAGGTCAAGCAAAGGAAATCAAACGTCATTATCAATCAGCCATTGTTTGCCTGATGATTAAACTCTTGATTTTTTACAAGTGCGCCACAAGAATCTTGGCGAGCATCCAAGTATCAAAGGCAATACAATAATTATCAACCGTAAAATAAAATTAATTTTTGGGATGAAATGGGTTGTCTGGAATGTCATTTTATGGAGAAATAAATTCAACTGAAAAATACTCAGTTGAAGTGAAGCCTCTGTGCAAGAATAAACATGGGCTGGTTTGGTGAATTATGATTTCTCTGTATTCTCACCATGACAGAGAGAACACTCCAGCAAGGTCGCTCTACCATTTGCAACCCACTGAGAATGCATTGCTTGATAGTTGTTCTCATAGGGTTGAATGCGGTTACTCGACGTCACTGAAACAGGTTCGACATTTCCATTTTCCGTCGACGATAATGTAAGGCATAATTAGCACAGAATTTCCTTTGAGGAGACCCAAAAAAATTGCTGATAAAAATCACACCTGAGCTTGTCAATGTCAAATTTTGCATGGAAGCTAGATTTACCAAGCATCATACAAAACTTCACCTCAGTCAAATAAATAAACATTGAAGTTGGGCATAGTTCCCCCTTTAGGAACCAAGTTTACTCTAGTGAAACTGGGATGGAAAGATTTAAAATATGGGGTGACACAGTGATGGTCTAACCCAATTACAGATTGCAAACTAAAGGATTATGCAATTCATCACTCATCACAAGAGATCTTTTTTGCAAATTACCATAGTGTGCCGATGCCCCGAGAATATTGTTTATGGGCTGCAACAGACTTCACACAACGTTCCTAAATTAACACACAGCACAGCAACAGATTGCTGAGTAAACATCCACCTACAAGCAGCAAGATACACCCAGATTTCGATCAACTTCACTCGAAAGATGTGTATCCATTCACGCTCCCCGTGTCCTGGATTTGAGAGGCTGCACCATCAGTTTTGTTATTCGGCCAACTTCTGCCAGAACGGCTCGATCCCCCTCGCATGCCATCACCATACGGTGTAAACCTCACAGGTTCAAAGTCATAGTACCCCATCGGTGGCCGTGGTCGGGGAACTGGCCCATAGCCGCCCATTCCTATGCCAGGGCCGAACCAAGGAGGGCCCATTCCAAAACCGCTGGGGCCGAAAGGCTCTCTGAATCCATATCCGAATGGAACACGAGGTGGAAACATCTGTGGGTACTCGAACCCTCGATCACGGAATCTCATTTTGCCGCCAGGCCCAGCACCCCTTCCACGTCCCCTTCGGTGGTCGTTCTTTGGTCTGAAATGAAAAAATTGAGGTCAGCTTTTGATATGAAATGGAAGTCACAGAACTGAGCAATTGTTTTGGAAAAATACAGACAAGGAAAGAGATATCTGTACCAAATAGATTACGAAACACCATCTTTGCACTTCTTAAGTCCACAAATCGATGACACGTTTGACATTTTGATGGCCTCACACCATCTCAAATGACATTTTGACGGCATCACTAAGGAACAAGGGTGCAGGTCATTCATAAAAGAGACGCCCTTGGACGTTCAAAGTCATCTGGAGATCAAAGAAATGTCGAGTTAGTGTTTTTTGTTTTATTTCCACACCTTTTGCCTGTGCCTACCAATTACCACGAAGCCAATTGAGAAAAAGATATGTTAGTACATCCATTTGAAAGATGGTGGATATTGGGTTGAGGTGACTTAACTTCAGCAAGATGGATGGTACTCTTTTTTCTGCGTCAACTATGTAAACAATATCTGGTTGCCGGAGAGAGTTACACGTAGAAAAAACTTTAAGGCATGAATTTTTTGCAAGTTTGACTTGGAAGCAGAACATAATATGAGTTGCACGAAAATACTGCAATGAATCACTGTGCCAACCCAGCCACTCTCCAAGTTTGAGTGATGAAATTGTGACGAATTGAGTGCCATCTTAACTCTAGCTACACCAAGGTCTCCCAGGGCTGATCAGGTCCTCCAAAAGGAATTTGGGCCAACTGGCACGACCCCAAAATCGATGTGGTTTCAAGCAAATGTCTGGATTTTCTTTCGACAGTGGCGCATCACAGGTTTTAAGGGTTTGAATGTGATGCACAGCCTGAAACTTCCAGAACCTCATTTTTGAGCCTTTTGTGTTGCTTGGCACAGGTCTGGCATTGCACGTTTTGCGACAACGTTTTTTTTATTCCATCAGCATTTGAACTTGTATACACACTGCTTACCAAAAATCTTCGAACATTGGAGCTCGGTTTCAACTCAAGGGCACATGGGGTCACGTGCTGCAAAACATTATGACACTCCTGTAAGGAGTGAAGTCGCATCAAGCCCTGTTGAAATTAGATGGCCCCTGCACTAGTACGGCCTTCAAAATTGCTCCGATGTTCGAAGACATTTGGTAGATTCTGTATTCAATTCATCAGAGACACCATCTCAGGACAGAGATAGCTTCTCAACTTTTTGAAAACAAGGTTGTGCCCCACAGCATGGGCCTGAAACTTTTAGAACCACATTTTTCTGTTGAAGTGACCCCTTGTGCCACATGGCACATGCTTGGCATTGCCAGGGTTAAATTATTAGTGAACTCGAAATTGAGATCCTTGCAAAAATTTCATCCCCAACAAATTCTGCATCTTACACTGAAGCAAGGGACAATATGGCAAAGCATGAGAGATAAACATGATTTTAAGTGTCAAAAATTCAAGGTCCTACCGTCCCCATTCCACTTTCAATTTGACCGAATTGATTTCCATCCCGTTCATGGCTTCAAGTGCTTTCGTAGCGACGTCCCTGCTTTCAAACTCGACGAAAGCAAACCAATCTGCGGCTCTGAACACTTCGTTCACCTTCCCGTACTTCTCGGCTTCGGCCTGTATGTCTTCGGTTTTCACTTCGGCGGTCAGTTCTCCAACCCAGAGACGTACAACCCCCTCCTTGTTCTCTTCCGTCGCTTTACCATCGGCTCCAACCTTTTCTTCACTGACCGCTGCAGCCGCACTTCCTTCTGCATTTGTTGCAGTCTTGTTTTCGGGGGTGTCGTTTTTCTCAGACACCATTTTTATATAATTACAACAGATTAAGACCTTTAAATGATGAAAAAAATGCTTAGAATTTTATAGTCTAACATCGTGCAATCTGGTTTTCCCCTCGGCATGTATTTTCTGCAAAGTTTCATTTTTTTAAACAAAGAAATGTGTGAAAAAATGTGTGAAGTGGAAAAAATCACAGCAATTTTCTCTCCCGTGAGATAACATTGCGGCAAAACTGTGCCACGAGTTGAAAACACATGCTTTGTGTACAGTCTACACCTGCTAACTTTAAAAGGCCCACTGCAAACCATTGAAAAGTTACCATGCTCTCAGCGAAGGATTTTTTTTTGGAGATTGGAGTCTCACGAGAATTAAAATGGACCCTCAGACCAAGCTCAAATTTTGCAGGGCTCAATTTCTGATCCTTCAGTGCTTGTAAAATTTCAGCTGATAATTGCTGGAACCAACTAAAGAATGACAAAAATCAGTTTCTTCAGCATCTTCGGAATAACAACCGATTTCAGAATCAGTACTTGTACCGAGTGAAAATGGTAATGCGAGTGCACGAAGGAGCTACCAGGCTACATTCTCGTATAGCAAAATACGGCAAACCCCAACACAAAAATCATGGCAATTCAACAGTGCTCCAACTGCAGCAACTATTGATTGCTGTTTTTTTCCAAGCTTTTCAGTGGTTAGAATAAAAAATCACACCATTGTTGCGAAAGAGTGCTTTGGGTGGAATTAAACGCAAGGCCACAACACAAAATGCGAGCAACTGTGCTTTTATTTCTTTTTATCATTTTAATTTAATTTGCAGGGACGTTTTCTGTTCACTTGGTTCCTCTCAAGAATCATCACTGAGGAACAAAATGTTGGAAACACCGGCCGAAGAGATCCCCAATTCGTAGCCACTAGAAAACTGCAAAGACTTGTGAGGATTACTTTCTTTCTGAAGTTGTCTTACACAATGCTGAAAATGACTGAAATGTATTTTTTTTTTTGTGAACTTTGGGTTAAATTTAAAAAAACAGACGATCAGCCAAAATAGTCTAATTTGTGCATATTTAGGTGTGGAGTAGGCAAATTATGTTTACCAGATCTCCAGAAATCTAGCCACAAGAATAGAGTCAACTTTTTTGACCACGTTATCAAGATGGCCGAAGTTCATACTCCAACACACTCGAGCAATTTTTAGAGAAGCCCATCAACCATCAGCTGGATTTACTTTTTTTTCTCTCCAGATGACCCATCTATCAATTATTATACCGGAGGAGGCCAGTTCATTGGGGTTAATTCTGCCGTTTTGGCAGGGATGGGACGGGATCTCTCCGAAGAAGAAAAGCTACACAAGTACTTCCAATGGTTTTTTCAAATAAACAATGCAGGTCCGACCTTTTACAAAAAGTTTTATGAAAATCAAAAATGGGCGAGACTTATCGTCAAACTATCCTGAAATTGATGATCAAATGAATTTGCACTCCAATGGACCACAACACCTCGAAAAAACCCAAACCATGGCAAAAAAAAAGCAAAATGGGATGAAAAAAATTCAGCACTTTTATGAGACCCACAAAAAGACATCTGCATTCGTTGTTGCAAGCATAAAAAAAACAATTCAGCACTTTCATGAGACCCACAAAAAAGACATCTGCATTCGTTGTTGCAAGCATAAAAAACAATCGCGTGACTCCGAAGATAAAACTATAAAAAAAAAAAGAAATAAAAAGCCAAAATTCAACGCTATCAATAATGCTTTCTATTTTTGTATGAAGTGTAAAATGTTACAATTCGATTCAGTTTCGAAAAAATGCATTCAACTTGATTTCGGTTTCAACAATAGTTACATTAACATTAACAAACATTGACTCAACAAGAAAACCATGTCCACAAGCTTACACCAATTGGCTCAACACCACATGAGAGACAACAGAAAAAAAGAATTGTCATGGGTGAAAGCACAATCACTGCTTTCCAAAACACTCTAGAAGTTAAGTGGCCCTTGTTCGGATAGAGAAGTGAAGAATACCGAATTTCTTCAAACAAGGAATGTCAAAAAAGGAAGAGGTTTATGGAACAATAAGTTGTTTGCACACTTATCATGATTCATCTAACAATATGTGCGACAGTCATTCATTGGAGCCCTAAATGTCAGGGTTCGATAGCTGCATGCGATCATGCAGATGTCTAATGGACGGGAGGACTCGTGTTTGATGGTGCAAATTTTACACTTGTGTGCTTACACTTGAATGCATCTCGCGCAGCAATACAACAGCTCCAAAATGAACAGCGCTGTGCACAGAAATGAAAAAATCACAACTTGCTACACATTTCTGTCCACTGAATATTAAGTCGGCCGAGTTGAAGTGACAATGGCAGACTGCAAACCCTTTTTTCAATAGAAGATCATTGCAGGAATGGTTTCAAGCATGAGGAATGGAAGAAGAATCCTTGCATTACTCGCATCAATTGAAAATTGACAGACTGAAGAATTGTTCTGCAGTAGATGCCAATTTGGTTAAGTACCTACGAGAATACCCGACTAGATAAACTGTAATACAACACAGATGTGGTGAGGTGAGACTCGGAGCAGAATGTTGGTAAAATCAAAATCAGTAAGTAATCCTTTGAAATTGCAATATGATTTTCGCAGAACTGATTGCCCACATCATCGCTTCCAATGAATGAAGGAAGGATCATTGAAGATATGATTCCGTACAAGGTCATTTAATGCTGCAGTGATCTGTCACAAATTCACAAGTGGTACGTACCCAGAGTAAGGACATTGCATAAATCAGTGGAATGAAAGCATGCAGATGCAGAAAAAATAACCTGGGAGGCAAAAATCCTGATGAAACTTGGGCGATCCAACACAAGAAACCTCAGTTCTAGGCGATCCAACACAAGAAACCTCAGTTCTAAAGAGGAATGAAAAAAAAAAAATTAAATCCACAAAGTCCTCTTAGGTGGTGGGCCACCCACCTAAGAGATGGCAGCATTTCACGATAAGAGTGAAATTGTCAAACATCACAAAATAAGTCCATCATTCAACACACACATTCAAGATAAACTTCCAAGCTATTAGGTGATGCCGAGCACAAAATAAATAAAAATTAAAAATTTGTACTTGCACAAAAAGAGAACGTGAACACAGATGCGCAAACAAGCCAATGTTGAAAGCAGCCTTCAAGAAATCGCAGAACCAAAAAAAAGAAAGAAAATTATTGTTATCTTTTAGTTAAAAAGGAAGCACAATGGCCACACTGGCACGATCATGATAACCCACCGTGAATGCTCAACTGTGAGCAACAAACTCAAAAGGCATAACGCCAATGCAAAAAGACAATCAAGATCAAGATTACTCACCCATTACTTTTGCCAAATTTACCCATTACTTTCGACAAATTTCTTACCATGACTTTTTTTTCCACATTTGCTCATGATGACTTTTGTCAAATTTACCCATGACTTTCGCCACATTTACCCATGACTTTTGCCACATTTACCCATGACTATGACTTTTGCCACATTTATCCATGACGAATGCCACATTTACACATGACTTAGCCAAATTTATCCATGATTTTTGCCAAGTTTATCCATGATTTTGGCCCCAAACCCTCTGAGGACTGAACTCCACATTGGGTTAACGGTTGAACTATTCTTTCAACGGAATGCAAATTTGTTTTCCAGATCTAGGGATGTGGACTGTCTATGCAATCCCAAAAAAGGAACTCGTTTCTCACAAAAATCGCATCAGATATTTAGAAGGCAACAAGTCCAACATGTCCGATGTGCCACATGCGCTACAGTCGTCGGCTCATAGTATCTAAAACCACGGTGCTTCGAGAGACACTTTTATGGGAAAAGTGTGCACGTTTAAAGAGGTGTTTAATCTGTACACAGACAAAAAATGCCTCCGCTGAGATTGAGAATAAGGGGAAATTGGAAAAAAAATGCAACAGGGAAGGGATCCTTCAACATCACCAGGTTGATATCAAACTATCACGACAATATGCAGCCACATGAAAAAAAAACATTATCATGTCAGTAGTGGACAGAAATTTAACTCCAAAAATTTGCTTAGGCCACCTTAAATGAGCATCTACAAATTTTTTCAATCATGAGAGTGCAATAAATTATTCAAGTCTCATCAAGTCTGAGTTTTGGTCTACTCAAAAACAACGCAAAGCAAAAATGTAAACATCAACTCTTCAATGTTGACAATGAGAATAAGTTAGGAACAACAAACAAACGATTTCACAGCATGCAGTCAGGATGGGGGGTGATTGGCAGAACAATACAGACAATTCAACAAGGTCAGGTGTAACATTTCCACTTTGACCAAAACCCACAATCATTTCAACATGGGAACCCACTAACAATATCAACCATTTTTACATAAACAATAGCATAATCAACAAACAACATGTTTACATGACAATTAAAAAGTATTTGAACAAAAACCCTAGACGAAAAAAAGGAATAACATATCCAATATGAGTTTCAACAATGATTACAAAATGAACAGGTATAGATTTCTCCGCAAGCCTTCACTATAAAAACGTGAATCCAGAATAATAGAGCTGCCCGCTTCTGGACAGATTTGCACCATTCCTGTTTAGGCCTCCAGGAGTGTGGTAGTAAGCACGACGGGTGTGGTCATCATAATATCCGGGACCTTGAGTGCCGCTCATCCCAAGTTCCCGTGAATACCGTCCATTCTGAGGGAATCGCAAGGTAGCTGCGTGGACCACGCTATGGCTTTGGGTTTGGTACGACGGCTGTGCGACCCTGTGGCCTTGTGCTAAATATTGCGGTTGGTGATGCGAATATAAGTCCGCCTGAGAAATGCGAGTGACACCATCACCCAAATCGAGACTTAGTTCATGGTTTTGATCAATGAGGTGAAGTTGAGCCAAAGATGTAGTTGCCATGGCCACATCTGGCACCATGTCCGACAGATGGCTCTCACTACAAGAATTAGGCTCAGTCTGAAAGGAACAATAAAATAGAGGTACATCTTGAGGGATGAACTAAGATTCAGAAGGTGGGACCCAAGTGAGTGGGCTAAACTTCAGCCATCGAAAAGAAAAATGCTCCATCGATGTCTGATGTTTTGCTAAAGATGGAAATGCCCTTGCTAAGAAATGTGAGAACACCATACAACAGAAAAATGAGTTTGCGATGAATGTTAGGATTCAGATTTTTCACCACATAATTTGTTCCAAGGTTGTTTGTAAAATAAACACGGTTGATATAAAGCATCTTTAACTTTAGTCAAATCTCCAGGTCAGTTTCAAGCTAGTGGAGTCACAAGTTGTCTGGTCAGTGACCGAGTGTGTCTATTCTATTTCTAATTGCGTCAATCAGGGGACATGGCCCCAGTGGTCCTGTGGTAAGCGGTCCCCTGCGACGAGAAAAACAACCGTTCTGTGAATCGCCATCGATTAACACAGAAGGGGGAAAGAAAAAGGGCAGGGTGCAGGACCCGGTAAATTTTGGTGCCACGAATTGAGCGCTGGACCGCTCATCAGCATGACTGCCGGGTTGTGTCCTAAGCTTCCGTGGAGGTAGCAGGCCATCGTCACTAGCCCACACCGTCTCCATGGTGTTTGTCTGATCGTCCCGCTTACACAGCTGCCTCTTCGGCCACAGTACCTTCAGCAGTGTAATAAGCATAGAACCGAAGAAAACTGCCGAGGACCATCATGTTTTATTCTTTGAACGTAGAGCTTTTAGATGAAAAAGGAAGAAGAGAAAGCCAAAACCAAGCCGAAAAAAGATCCTTTGACAAAAAAGAAAGGGGGGGGGGTATGATTTTTCATCAGGAGAGCAGGCCTACTGGGGAAACTACACAAAGGCTGTATTCTGTCCCTTCCTTTTGCAGATAAAAATACATCATATCCATAGCATAAGCAGAGACAATAGCCACGCGAGCCATCCTTCATCAACCTTTTCATTAGGGCTTGACCGATGTTGATTTTTTCCGATTTCACCGATTTCCGATCATGAATTCTTTATTGATGCCGATAAATACCGATTACCGATTTTTTATCTGTTTTCCAGTTTTTTCTATGTGCTTGCTTATATTTGTATTTGTATTGTATTTGTATATCATCATCACAATTATAGGTGCAGTTATTGTTTTGCTGGAGAGTCAAAAAGAAAACAGAAAAGACAGGTAAAACTACATTTCGATCTCATCTGACTCAACATCTTCAACTCGCAACTCTTTAGTTTTGTGGCAAAATCTGAAATTATTTATTTCTCATTTATTTTCAATAATTTGTTTGCTATCCTGGCCCCTGGGGCATCATTAACTTGCTCTCTCTCTCCATTATGCACAATGGGATGTGCTCTCATTGGCACTTTACCTTTCCTACTGCTCGTATGGGTACTCTGGTGAGTTGTTTTGGATCCAGGAAGCAAGGGTGGACTGCCATTTGTTTTGAAAGTAGTATAAAGACCTGACTCCAGTGCTCAGCTTTGCTTTTAATGACAGAGGTAAAGTTGTTCAGTTTTTAAAAACGAATCAGCAATATTGCTGTTTCATCAGACAACCCCTTTCTGCAGTGGTGGAATCAGCCTCCCTCGGATGGGGGACAGCAAAAAAGCATGCTCACAATATGGGATTTTGGGAAGATCCAATGCAGGGTTCCAACGAAGAGCAGATTTCCATGGAAGAGGATCTGGGGACAAGGTCCGCCAGTAGATTTAGAAATTCTGGTCTTTTGGGGTTCATTGGGTGTAGGGATGTGCGGCACCACCGGCACTGAGGGGTGCCGAGTGCGGTTGCTAAGTTTTTGGTGCTGCGGCACCCCTTTTCGGCACTCGGTACCGCCCACAGTCAATGCCAAAATGCATTGCATTTCAATGCTTGAGCGTCATCCGGTGAAGAGGCGCAAGACATCGCAATGCACAAAACCAGAAGAGAGCGCACATCACTGAACCAAGGCATCAACTGAACAAACCGCAGCCCATGAGCAAACGTTGAGGTGACAGAAGGCCCACAACGTTCGCCCCAGCGCCGATTCTGAGGTCTTGTTCAGAATGAGGGCGCCATACACGCTGACCTGCATGGACATAAGATCATCCGCCTGCGTAAACGCATTGCAGGGATCATGAAGATGTAAACCTTGTTCAAAACGCCATGCATTGCGTTCGTTTACTAACCAGTGACATTTGCAACCCCTCTCTTAAAAGGTCAAACGTGTAGGACTACTTAGTACCAGCCCTTGTGAACAATAGGTGGGGTGAGGACACGTGCAAACATAAGAGAGCCAAAAAAAGAATTACCAACCGTTTCAGAAAATATCAACTGCAACTCACTTTTACTCACAAGCATGTGGCGCCATCTAGTGGATTAATTCTAAGTTCAAATAAAAAGTGGCAAAAAACATGAATGTTGCTCCTTTTGTTGCTGAGTGTTTCCATCTGAGTTCAGAAAGTGCCGAGTGCCGAATGAAAGGCACTTTCCCAGTGCCGACGTGGTGCCGGTGCCGACCAATATTCTTGGTGCCGCACATCCCTAATTGGGTGCAACATTGTGGTTCCCCACAAAAAATCCACAAGAATCAATACAATACATATTTATGCCCCGGGGGAGGTGTTTGTCCCCACTGCCCCTTGCTGGAACCGCCACTGCGTGCCAATGTCAATAAAAAACAGCAACCCTTTGCATTTCATAGACTCACCGCAAATGGATAAATATCATGGGCAAATTGCAACAATTGCATTTCCAATTCATTGGGCACAACCAAGAGATAAAACCAATTGATGGGGGTAGGTGCTACAAGCCTGTGTGTGACAATGATAAATCAAAAGTAATTGACATTGCGTTTCTATGGGGAGTTTTGCATCTAAGTGACCCACAAAATGTTCTTTCGAAGGGAACAGAACAGCCCAGCCGCCGCATGAGTGATCTTTAGCTGCTGCAAATTCTCATTTGACTTTTTTTTCAATGAAAGCCTAATTGCGCATTGACATTGTAACATGATAGAGGCAGAAAGCATAGCTAACAGGTCAGTGCCTCAAAAGGAAACTGTTATTGTTCTCTGTCCAAATTTCCCAATCTGTGCGCCTTTATATCTGTTTTATGACAAGATAGAGTACCTACCGCATGCCAAATGGTCAGGGGTGGCAAATATGGCCACTTCACATTTGGCAACAATGTTGTTTGATTAAAGGACTATGAAACAAATTTATAGCACGTGTGAGCAGTGCATCCATTTGTCCCTGCGTTTTCCCTCATTGTTTTGCGGATTTGCGTTAGGCAAATTTACGCACGCTAAATTAAATGAAATACATGTCAATTGCAATTTGGCATGTCCAGATTGTACACAGGGGTGGCAGCAGCTAAGTTTTAGGAGGGGCAGTGCCTCTTCTGGTTTTTTTACAGGGGGCAGGCCCCCGACTCTGGCGCCATTGATTTCAATTGTCAATTTTACACCAATGTGAATAAAAAATGACGTTTGTGTATTGACCATTAGGCGAACCGAACGGTTGCCATCCACTTTGATTCCTCTCTTGTTGTCCTCACGCAGGTCTTTTCTCAGTGGTGCCCATGCACTGAGTGTTGCTTGTTGAATGTCATGTTTCTATCAGTGTGTATATGCTTAATTGAGGACCCCTCCTGATTTCCTTTTCATTTATTCAACCTTGTAATCAATCACTGGCACCCAATTGTTTGCATTGTGAGGTCCACTCTGCATGACAAAGACAAAGTCAGAGAAGCAACATTGTTGACCAATGTGAATTGGCCTTTATGCATTGTCTTCCCCTCCTGCATTCGCTTTTTCCCTAATTTCTTCAAAAGACAAAAATGACAATTTTTTGTTATCATCTGAAGCCTTTTCTCTTCTCATTTTCCGCAAGGCGCAGATCACCATCTGTTTGCGTTTTGATAATGTGTGTTCTTGGAAGTACAGGGTGTCCAGAAATCATTCAACAGAAAACACTGCATTGTTCCCCCAACTTCTTTTACACTTTTTTCCAGGTTTCGGATCATTTGTATCCACTTCCGGTGCATTTTTGCACAAAAAAAAAAAAATAAAAAATCAAGCGCCAAATTTCATGTTCATATCTCAGATGCCAAGACAAAATCCGTGCAAGAAAGGGTTTGTCATGTTTGTGACAATGTTTTGACAAATGTGAGTTGGCATATTTTTTCAAGAAACGAAAGAACAAAATAGATTCATTGTTGGCTGCAGAATTTGAAAAGACCAGAAGTGGCAATGGGAAGCCTGCAGACTTCCAAAACACCCTGTAGACCAGTCCAGATCGTTCTTCCTTTTTCAATTGATTTTATTTCATGGAAAGATTAAAGAGTCAATGACCTGTGTCCTTTTTGCTGCATCCCCTATTCAACAAACGAGTGCAGATAATTTTGTTCCCAGTTCAAGCACCAATTTTCCATTCCAGAGGGAATTAAAATTGTCTCTGTCATCATCATCATGATGCGCTGATCCAACTGGCGCAAAATCTGAAGACAGTATCCAGTTTCATTATATCCTATTTACATCGCAGCAGGTGGTCCCATTCATGATTTTTGAATGTCAGTGCCTTGCAAATATTATTATTAAACTTGTGCAGACCTACGCGCATGAAAAATAGGCCCAGGCAAGCGCAGTCAGCGCACACACAGATTATGTGTGCACCACAAGCGCACGCACAGACATGAATCATCCCAGACATGAATCATCCGCAGCCTTTATCAAAGCGGGTGCAGCTGCGCAGCGCTGGTGGCTGTGGTGCCATTCAAAGCGCATGTCTTGTTTTGCAGAGAGGCTGCTGCCTGTATATAGGTGCAATGAAAAGACAAGGACGCCCATGCTGTCAACGCACGCAGTGGGTGGTCGTTTGCCTGATCCAGAGCCACAAAAAAGGAAAGCGAGCGCTCAAAAAAGTGCAAGAATTGAAAATACAAAAATACCGATCTTTTATTTATTCCGATTTTCTTTGTGAATACAGATATAACCGAAACCTGTATTTACAGGTTAAATCGGCTAATAATCGGAATCGGGATCGGAATCGGTCAAGCCCTACTTTTCATCAACATTCAGCGACAGCTGTCTTACGGGACGGACTAAACATGGAATGAGGTAAAAGGTTTCACTGAAGTAGACCCTCCCAGTTCAAGAGTGTCGGTTTGTACCCGACATAGTCTGCGAGTGTGCGTGAATGCACTGTGGAGATGCCTATGGTTGGTAGGTACTAACTACGTTTCCAAAAGTTCTTAGGTGACAAAGAGGTAACGAGAGAATCAGTTCGATGAACTTGCTGTGGTTGTCACTCTCAATCCTAAACGATAAATTGTGTTGAGAGATAAACACAAAAATTGAATCCTAGGCATAAGCAGGTCATTATCATATACCTAAGCGTTATTCACCCCTCCGATGGCTTGTTGACTACCTTCGCCACTGAAAGGACAAGATGTCCAGTTGAAATGTGAAATGCGCGAGCTTAAGAAGCTGGTGATAAATGATAATCCAGCGGCCACAGTGCTCCCATAAGTGCCAATAGGCAGCACCACAGGACGGCTGGGAGATGAGTTAGATGGAAAGGCTAACTGAGGCCATAGCAGTCCTTTTGCTGCCCTACTAAGTAGTCGAGTGTATCATAATATAAATGCCAAGAAACACTGCCAGATTCACTGACCATTTCTCGAAATGTATGGCCTGTAAAAAGTATGATTCAGATTCAGTTATAGCCAGGAGAATAAACTACATATAATTGCAAAAAGAACAGCTACATCGAACTGACATCTGTGGTGATTCACCAACCTCGAGCAAGTGATAGGTTCCAGTTTGAGAAACAACTATGGAGTCCACTCCCAAACAGCCAGGATAAACCGAGGTCGGGCAGGACTGACCGTGGGAGAGACAGCCACGGGGACGTCTAGACTTTGATCCACTGTGCTGAGATCTCGGTTCTTGTGGACGCCGGCCATTGCCACCGTCAGAAGCCTCTTTACCATTGTTAACCTGCCCACTGTAGGAACTATATCCCGGAGATTTGTCAACCATTGGCAAGAATTTGAAAAATGCTTTCTGGAAAAGAGCAGATTTAGATGTTCCCAATTACGAGCAGTCGAAACCAAAATCAAATAGTTTTTCAAATTAATTTTGCCAGTGAGGTGTTGTAACTACTCGTGCATAGTGAAGTAGGTCTGGCTAAAAATTTCACTAAAACAAAAAAGATTCATTTTCATCAAAAAAGAATCATTCAAAAAATCAAAATTGATAAAATGTTCTCATCAGGATTTACCATGCATTTCTGGTGAATTGATACTTGTCCTTTCTTATCCACTCGTAGAGATCCATCTATGAATGGATAACGCTCACCTCACCTAAAATGGTAAATCCCGATTAACCAGTTCATGGTGCAAGTGCTTCGATCAAATGTGAAAAAACAATGTGCTCCAGTCTTACTTATTTAATATGAGTTTTTTTCTTCAAATAGCATCACGTTCAATAATAACGTGACATTCAACTATAACAATAGCTTGTGTTTCAGTGCTGTTTGCAGTTGACACTCGGCCGTATTCCCAATTGCAACTCACCCTCAGGTTTAACTCATTAGCCAATTCAACAGACGGATGCATCTTTCACAATAATGGAAAATGAATCAGCCTTTTGCATAGAATTTAAATTTTCTCAAGACAGATCTATCCATTGAATTGACTGATGAGTTGAACCTGAGGGTGAGTTGCAATGGGGAATACGGCCGACTGTTAAATAAGAAAGGGTGGGTAACGATTAGCCAGTACTAATTTCTCCTTTGAATGCCTTTTTGGAAATATAATTCAGGTGGTTTACCTAATGCTAACAAGTTGTCTTTTAATGTACAAAAAAAAATATGTTAGATTTAGCGATTGTGTGAAGTGTTCTGGAGAGGATTATTATCTTGATGATTGACATGGAAAAATGATTGGGAAGCTCAAATAAAATACTTGGGGGCTTGATGAATGCTTTTCATGGAAAACTCACCTGGAGCATGTTTAAAAAAGGCCTACTTGTTCGTTGGCTTTATGCATCATCTGAATTTCATGCCTTGTGCTGTCCCCTCATTCAACATATTGTCTGAAAATATGGGGAAACCTTGTGGGTGTGGGTGGAATGCAGTCTATTCATGAATAATCTGGGTCTTGCTTTGCCCTGTGTGAGGACGAATTATGCGTTGCATACCTTGGAGCACATTGGGCTAAATGATGGGAATGGCCTCCCACTGGAGATCCGGCTAGTGAAATCGAAGCAAGAATTTAGTGAACAATTAAGAGTATTAGGAAGTGATGGATCCAAAATGGAGAAAGTTTCACGAATTTATGAGTGGTATATTTCTTTGTTATAAAGCTGTTAGTTGCTCTTGTTCTCGGTCATGTTGTGGTGTGCGTTGTTTTTCAAGGGAAGTCTTGATCAGACAGACTGTTGTCACAGTTTCTCGTGATTTGATGCGAAAAAGGCCTACTTCTTCAGAGCAGTGGTTAAAAGAAGTGATAAAAAGTACAAGAAAGGCAAGGACAACAGCAAGCAACACAGCAGAGAAGTAAGTTGAGATGCAAGTTAAAAACTAGGAAGTGCACATTGGCAACACACAACCAATAAATTTGAAAGAAAAGAACAAACTTCAAGAAGATTAGCAGTTCCATCTGGCAAACCAAACTCCCGAACTACTCGCAGACGGAGTAGATTCCCTGCTTCTGACCTGGATACTAGTGGCAGTGAAATGGCCTTCTGATATGAACTAGAGTTCATCAACTGACGGCAACGCTTCATCATGGCTCTGATTGTCTCTTCTTTTGTGGCTGGAAACGAAAGTAAAATTTTGTATTTTCATTATAATCAGTAAAAAATGCGAACCAAAATTTTCACTCTGGGCAGTAGAAAGTTTGCCCATAGCCAGCAAGAAGAAATGTGCATGATTTTGATCCGTATCCAATTTTATGGCATGAACGGATCCCTTCACTGTTCAGGCAGTGTGTGGAAAATGGACGTATTGCTGTTATACGAAGGGGGTTGCGCTTGCGGGTCAGAAAAATTAAAAAAAAAAGACATAATTTTTGGACTTTTATTCTTTTTGATGTCACGGAAATAAATTGTTTTCCTGTGGCTTTATTGGTTGAGGAACCATCGCGATTTCTGTGCGACACTTTTTTTCGTGTGATAGCATATTTTTTATTTACTTTGAAAAAATCCACTAAATTCAAGGTAGGATTTTACCATTTTCACTTTTTTGACAATTTTTGAACTTTCGATTGTTTTCTCTCAGCAGTCCACAAGCCAGAAAGGAAAAAAAAACTCTTGTGTCAATGCCGCAAATGACTGAAATGCATTTATTTTTCATGAAGCATAGTTTATTTTTATCAGTGGATGTTCTTATAAGTTTTGCAGTGAAAATTGCCAGATATTCAGCTTAACCTTCAAATTCAGAAAGCAGAAAAAATAGTAATTAGGCTGTTCAAAATCAAGTGAGACTGTTGTGATCATTTCTGTGTTCTCTGCCCATTTCGTTCGCTTTGTGATTTTTCAACAAAATCACCCCCTTCTGCACTGATTCACCCGGTGAAACAATTCTGCTTGTCCGTAAACATGTGCTACAGGGTGTTTTAAAAGGGGACTTTCAGAACACCTGCCGCTTTCTTTGATTCTACCTCAGCTGAGAGAAAGCGCATGTTTTTCACATGTTTTGCAACTATGGGAAAAGCAAAAACGTCAGGTTAACAATGTGAGGATTGAACAGTTGATGCAGTTCACATTCAGTGGTTCTCTTGGCAAGGTACTCGCCCTCGATTGCATATGCTTGTTGTCCCGCAAAACCTGCATAGGGAACCTCTGATGACCAACCCGTTTTTTCCCTGAAATCTTGCCAAATCCTATGAAATCTCTCACCATTGATCCTTTTTTGATGTCGCTACAGATTGCTAACAGCAAGAAAATGCCCTACATCCTCAATTACTGTTCCAGTGATAACTTCAATGTTCTCTGCTCAATGTTGTCAGCTTTTTCTGCCAATTTCTCTGAATAAACACCCGTTGTTTTCACCAGAACAGGAAAAATAACATAAAGTAGCCCCTTGGGAAAGAGCACAACCCCCTCCAGCATAATGGACAAGAAACTATTATTTTTTCCTAGTGAATGCGAAAAATCATACCACTTCCCTTTTGTCTGACATTTCAAAATAAACGATTTTCCGGCAAATTAATTCACGAAGTAATTTTCAAATGCATCCAAAATCCACAAGGCTGGAGCATTTCCGTTGAAATTTGACCAGAGTACTACGCAAAAACGAGTTTTTGCATACAGTCAAAACAAGACCCGTAGGTGTTAAGCAAGGGTCACAGTGGTATCAAACTCACTTGATATTGAACAGCCCTCGTACAATAATTCCTTCATGGATGGTTCTCAGATACTTTGCCAAAGCTTGCAATTTTTCATGGAGTTGTGCCTCTTTTGCTATAAAATGCACGTAACATCTCACCTCATTTTCAAGCAGAATGAATGGATGACGAAATGGTCCCGTTTTGAACCGAACGGTGTGGGCAAAAATTACGAACAAGATGGGCACAACTCAAAACACCAGAAATATGGTGTTGTACCCATTTTCCAAAATTTGATTCAACTGGGAAGACACCCATCTGTAGAATGCTCCAACCGAAAGTTCAAGAAGATGCTGTCACCAAGATCAAGATGCCAGCAAATATCGCAAAAAAGATCATGCAAGAAAAAAATTGCATGGCCTCCAAGTACATAGCACCACATTTGTCATGGAACTTGTGTAACTGCATTTCTTGACACAGCAGAGTGCATATGGCAGAACCTTGGTAGGTAGGTACCTACTTGTCAAAAAACAAGCATGCCACTAACCTTGAAGAGCATCAGATAGTAAGTCAACTCCACTTCCAGGCCCATGTTGTGACTGATGCATCTCATCCAGCATGTACAGGGTGTCAGGAATATGGGATGAGATTCGCATACGACATCGCCTTATCAATTCAAGTTCGTGGACTAGATGGTCATCTAGCAGAGCCTGGCCACAGTAAACAAAAAGAGGAAGATCATGTCTGGTGCAGCAGCCTGCAGGTACCCATTGTGTGAACGAAGGCCACCATGGATGGGTCTGGGGTGGCAGCCCCAGAAGGGTTCCCTTTGAATTCCAAGGAGCAGAGTTGGGTTCCAAGGAGCAGAGTTGCTGGCAGGGGGTTTGGAAGCCGGAGTCCGCAAAAAGCTATGTGCAGAGCTTTCTGTCAAAAATGGATGACGTCAAAGTGCAAGCACTTAGGCATAGAATTCCATGGTATCCCTCCCACAAATCCTTAATTTTCAGGCTTTGCAGATCTTCGGAATGACAGAAAGCAAGCCGGATGTACATAAAATAGTGGGAGATCATTTGCATTCCAAGACAATATAAAATAATAAAATTACAGAGTTGGAAACTTGCTACTAGACAGAAAAAAAAAACCAAGGCATGGAAACTTGAAGAACGTATATGACTGAAACCATTAACTCTGTAACAACACTTTATTTCTCTATAAGCAGAGTAGAATTTGATGTTCCAAGCATCTATCCATGTTTGATGAGCATCATCTATCTAAATATGTTAATATGTTAGGAAATTCAATTCCTATGGACAGAACAGGGAACTTCTTTGAGAACTGTAGAAAGGAAGGGTGGAAAATTGTTGGGGTGTTCAACTTTAGATTGCCGGTTTTACCAGATGGGTTTGTTGATTTCCACTCCACGTGGATTGAATCCTTCTCACATTGGTCCATTGAGACCATCACCTTGCCATCTTCAGAACCGACTTCAATACAAGTTGAGTGGATATCGTCACACAAGTTGGGTAAGAGCAATCAAACAAGGAAATTTCTTATTGGAAACCCTGGCAGCTGCAGTCAACAACTTGTGGCATTTTAGAGATTCAATTTGCCCCCTGAGAGTTTTCCCCATGACATTGTCAAAAACAAGCATTTCAAGCAAGAATTGTTGTCGAGGTGTGAGCACCAAAGATATTATCAAGCCAATAAATTGGGAAAGCAATTTCACATTGGGAATAAGTGGAAGTTATTCCCTGCAATCTCACACAAACAACTCTGAACATGTTCAGTGGTATGCAATGTATGCATCACATTTTGTTGTTTGAAGAAAAAGACAAAATCGCATAAAAATACCTTAGCCTCTTCAAAGTATGGAGTAAAAAGACGTGGTCGGACAAACTTTCCCAGGCATTTGCCACATCTGACCCATGCATCAGCTTTCCCATGAACATCATCTTCCCCACCAATCATGTGGCTGGGAGGTGAACTAATCAAGCCTCTGCTGGCTGCAGCTTCAATCAGATCGTTTTCAGGTGAAAGAACATGGGGTATCCTGACATGTTGCAGCAACTCGGAAAGAACCTCACGCAGCTCAGTGTTACTAAGGTTTCGCCTTTTCACTCCTTTCCGGGCCACAGAATGTGCTGTGTGGCTGACAAGGTTGGGTTCTGAAAATTAAATGAAAATCAAAGGGAATGAAGGCTCATAGCTCACACTTCGTTTGAGTGCATTATCTTTGCTTTCAACTACCCAAGCGAATGCAATCGTGATCAAATAATGGAGGAGCTGCTTTTCACGTTTGCCGTTTCCATTTCAAAAATGCTCAAAGTGTGCTCTGGCATTTCCTGTTTCCTTTTTAAAAAGTTTTACAAGTCGACGGGTACAAATTCGTTTTCCAAACTCATGAAAGTTAAGCCAGAAATCTTTTTGATGCTAACTTGGGAGAGATTTCAGGAAATATTGCAAAAAGACAAATTCAGTTCAATTAAAAAAAGGAATTTGGGTTGAAACGGATGTCACAATTTCAGTGCGACACTTTCGAGCGCTTGGCTGCAATCTTCAAAAATTGCTAATTTGTTCATGTGCTGAGAAATAGACACAAATAATCATTGTACTCACAGAAAACAAACAAACACATTCCAACAGGATGCCACAGATATTGTAACTTAATTAAATGGGCCTGCACCATTTCCAAGTCCATGAATCCTGGGGAAATGATGGAAATAGTTGGTTAGCTTTTGCAGATGGAAGATGTTTTCGAATTGGTCAATAATTGCTAAATCAATAAGAACTAGAAAACACCTCGAATGCAACATGATACCCCTATTTGATCAGGGTTAAATGAAAAATCGACACAAGAGATGAAAGAATCGATTACATTTCAATTGAAATCGTTTGGTTGTTAGGTTTGGAAACAATTTCACCGGAAAATAGTTTTCCACATATCAGCTGATGTTCACCACATCAGATTCGACCTCTGGTAAAATTGCAGAAGAACCAAGACATGCCCACAACACCAGGGGCGGACTGGCGACTGATTTTGGAGGCGGGGAAATACACGTCGAGGGTAACACATCGGTGACGATGCGTTGAGCGAAGCGCAACGCCGGATGAGATTTGTTTTCAAAATTTCTTCCCCTTCGGGAGGGGGTGTCCCCCTCCCCAAAGGGGAAGAAATTTAAAATGCGTCCTTACCATGCGTCCGTATAACGAGCAAAATCAGAGAAAAACGGAAATTGTGGGATTTACAAAAATGCAGAATCTCGATTTGAAAAATGCGATGTAAGACAAACGGTAATATACGGAAATTACTGGCCCTTGACTGTCTTCCCCACCTCGAAACCCCCAAGTTAGCCACCTTTAAGCCATCCTCTCCGCGGGGAAGCGTGCTATAGGGCCTCTCCAAAATCCAAAAATTACAAAAATGCAGAATCAGCCTGAAATGGCCAAATGAAATGCAGACTCGAAAATGAAAACTTTGACCCTCGACCGTGTTACGCACCCCCGAAAACTCCAAGTTAGCCATCCTTAAATATGCCCACCTTGAATCCAGCCTGAAATGGCCGAGACAAGTACAGATTCGAAAAATAACAATGACCATGTCCTTCTGTACCATGACCCCAACATTGCCAAGACAATATTGCCAAAACAGCTATGCCATTGTCTAAACACAACGGCAAACGAGGTGCGTTCAAAAAGTAGTGTCACTCACCCAGTGGTTTGCAACCACTTTGCTCTTTCGGTTTGGTTTTTGACCAAAACATTGCTCATTCTTTCCTCTTTCAACGCAGCAGTAGTTTTTAGTTCCGACTCTCCTGGTTTTTCAAAAGGCAGTTGGTTTGCATAGTCCATTTTCAGCTACTGCCAAGAAATTTTGAATTTCACGAAAGAGGAGCAAAGAGGTCTGGCGAAACCTCTCCAGGTGCAGGAAACATGCTGTTTCTACTGCCTTGGTTAGTGTTTATGTTCATGGTACGAAGGAAAAACTATACGAATCATCCATTGCGATGGAGAAACGCGCCCAAACTGGCTTGTCACACCAGCTCGTCTTCCGTGAGCCGGTGTGACAAGCCATCGTCAAATCGCCTAGCAGTGGCTGAAGTCTGGCAAACCCAAGTTGCACCTTGAACAATGGCTGATGTGAGAGAAAAAAGAAAGAATAATCTTGAACTCAAAAATCAATGCAAACGGACAAAGCAGAAGCGAGATACAGGACGAGTGACAGAACTTTTTGAATGCACTGGTAGTTTTTTCTGTGGAATTTTTCTGGAGCTTTTTGCTGCCTGCACGGATCTCAGTCACTTTGCTCAATAACTTGCTCGATTGCAGCCCTTGCACACCTTTCCCCTCTCCCGCTCAATTCATGGTTGCCTTCATTGCTGCCATTTTTCGTGTCTGTATTCCTTTTGGCCATTTCAGGCATGTGCCGCATTTTTCAAATACTGATTCCGCATTTTGGGATTATCTGGATTTTGGAGAGGCCCTCTGGAAAAATCTGGATTTAGCTTCCGTTCTGAAAGCGGAGCTAACAGTCAGCCAAGGCAACGGCGACATTGGGCAGTGTTTTTTTTTTCAGTGTGGACTTGCCTGCCTGTGAGAGTGAGAAAAAGTTCGCCAAAAGGGCAACAAAGGCGTGCGCCTCCTGGAGGGCAACGGCGGGAATTCCCGCCCGGGCCAGTCCGCCCGTGCACAACACATCACTACTAGCATGCATCCACATTTCCGAATTTGAGAACAGATCCATCAAATGATCAATGCAAATCGTGAAAACCACTCGATGGGTCACGGAAATAAAAACGTGCAAAAATAAGAAATAAGTGTCAGCACATGAAGATGAAGAGATGAAAAATGATGAATGATGAGAAAGATATGAAAACAATGATGGCCGGGAAACGTCGTACGTACCTACATCAGGCACAGTTCAGATGGATATCAACATCAACCACAATTGTAAACCATTTTACTTCGTAACAAGCCTAAGGCATCATTTCAGAATGGGTGAAACAAAAGTAATTGCAATTAAATTTCAATCAAAAACTCCAAGTGAGCTTACCTCTGTCTTCCATACGGCGAACAAGTTGGTGTTCACCCCATTTCATAACTGCTTGCAAAACCTCTGCTTCACTGGCCTAATATCACGGCATCAAGAAAAGAAAATTAATTTAAAAAAGTGTGAACTGATGTAGGATGATATTGGATTTTTTATTTTATAAATTTTTATCACATTTTAATTTTAAACCTTTGCATAGCGAGAGCAAAACATTCTTTACAAAATTCAATTCTTGCAATGCCGGAGACTACTCTCTAATCGTGGACGTAACAAATCACTCAAAAATAATATCCACAAATTTTCTGCCATAAGGGGCCTTGCATTGAGATTTCCGAACGTAAAGAATTCGTTAAGCAGTTTTTTACTGTCGTAACAAGCAGCAGATGTTTACTGTATGGTTCTCTTCACTCCACAGGTCCATGAAGAGAATGAATTGGACTCGGAAGGAAGACAGTTGCATTTTTACAACTCTGGTTTGTGTTGCGTTCCAGTCATAAAAACTGGTGTAGCGGGGTCATCTGCGCACCAAAATGCCCTCACGATAGACATATCATTCGAAAGAATCGAGGCCCCAGAACGGCCACAGCAAAACAAGACAAATTTGTGAAGTATGATCCCGAGATAAATGCATTATAATAAAAATGACTCAAGGCAATCATTCGATCTGTTGTTTTGCATCGCTGGTGGAGTTCCTACGTTTACAGGGCAAAAAACGAAAGGTTACCTAAAATTAAATTTTTCGAGTGGGATTGACACGAGGGAGCCAGGATCGCTTGGTGTGAGTCAGCAGTTGCCTTGTTCAATGCATTCAGTCCATTCAGATGTGAGGTTGTGATGCCTGACGGCAGAGAATTTATTTGGGGTGGGTGGCAGGTTTCAACGCTTGTAAGTTGTAAGTCGAATTTCAAATTTTTTTCACCAGGCTTGTGGTGAAAAGTGTGAATATATTGGCTTGTTAAAACCCACAAAATGGTGATTTTTTCCAAAATTGGATCGGCATTTTGGCCGACATGCATAAACAATTTGTTACTCAAGTTATCACCCCTGTACCTGCACCATTGGCTTCAAAAGGTTAGGTAATGATCACAATTTTAACGAACTTTTCGTGTTTAAATAAATACCGCAAATTAAATTAAAATACAAATGGCAGAGATATGGCTCCGGTAAGACAATGTTGTGATTGACGCTTTTAAAAACATGCACATTTCGTTGACATCGACAGACGAATTTACTGGCAGACATTAGATAAAGCTGGATATCGCGAATGACAAAATACCTGGCATGCCGGACAAAGTGCCAAACCAGATTTCAAGAAACAAAATACAATTGGGATGCCTACCCCGGCCAAGACAAAACCCAAAGCAAAACATCAAAATTCCATCTCAAACAAACTGCATCTACCTACTTTTTAACAAACTGTGCTGTTTACTGCATTCAAAGATAACCCCAATCATCCTGATTTGACAGCAATCAAAAAAGTGTGCAGACGAATGAATACCCACTGCCTAGGTATCGTTACGATATGGTTCAACATTTACAATAAACAGCCAAAGATGATGGCTTTTGGCATAAAAACGTAAGATAATTATACTGATTACTGAGTACACTGGAAGTAGTGGTGAAATTTTTTAGAAAATTTCACTCAAAGGTCATAAAATTTCGTTGTTTGATGGTGGAAAAAAGGCTAGATCCGGTCAAAAATGCTTTTTTACATAAGTTTTACAATGAGATTTTTTAAATTCAGAAACATCAGAAAAGTGATGTGAATGAACTCAAATTCAATCACAATGTGATAAGCGTAAAGACTGCTTCGTTTCTCATATCTTTCGTGTGCATCGCTGCCTCCAAAAAAGGAAAAGTGAAGCTTTTTTGCATGTAATCGCAAGACACCGTATTCCATGGAAAATTTAATGTTCTCTGGAAAATCGCTCATTCAGACAGAATTGCTGGAATTGCCTTTCAATGGACTGAAATGATAAAGACAGTTGAAATTCAAATTCAAAATCAACAGACAGTTGAAATTCCTGATTTCGTTTTTGGCAGTGCCAATTCCCCATTGCCATTTTCAGTGTATGCTCTAATGAGAATTATTGCACTAAATGCAATGCTGTGGTGAAGAGAAAATTGAAAGCCAAAAATAAGTGACACCAGTAGTGACAAAATTCACACGCTTTAATGAAACAGAATGATAAATTCCTCATAAAAAAGTAAAATAGGCAGCAATTATAAATTAAAAAAAAAACAGAATTGCGATTTAGAATTACCTGCAAGAAGTCACTGCGGAGGACTTCAACAAGGTGATTTTGGTCCAAATCGAAAAGCACGAGTGATTGAGCAATCAGTTGAAATTCCTCCCGAAAGAAGTTGATCGCCTGACGATGAACCCAGGCTGAACCATGAGGTTGTTCACTCCACTTTAAAACAGATGCGAGGTTCTCAATACAGAGGGCTTCAACTATTAAATCCTCACAGCCCTGAGAAAGGACTTCAAGCTCAAGGAAATGACCAATCTGCAAAAATGAAATTGAGAACACTTCCAAGCTTTAACAAAGGGCTTGAAACAGAGGTCACACCTCATCTTTCATTAAATCTGAAACGTGCACGCCTCCTAGGCCAATATTCTTCAAATATTCATATCAGCATGCAAGAAAGTTTTGTGTTGATACAAATTTTGGGTGATGCGGCATTGTGTTGGGCTCTTGGTCCGCCGGTCGTGTGATAAGTCAGCATCAGTCCATCCACAGCATCATCTCACAACCTAAAAAAATGGACGTGGAGCACAGCTGAGGATAAAGGCAGATCCCTGCAGTGATCATTTTGTCTTCAAGCTTATGGCATCGTCGAACAGCATGCGGCACAGATGATGGGGCCCGGGTTCAATTCGCAGCAAGGTCGCAAACGTTTTATGGGTATTAGCAGTTGCTTCAGAGGTTGTTATCAGGCACAATATGCCTTGGACAAATAAAAGGGAGCTAAGTGAAAACAGAGAAATGAAAAATATTGTTGAACAACAATGGATTTTAAGTGGAAAATTGCAGGAGTAGAAATTAAAGTTTCTGTCACTTAGCTCCCTTTAATTTGTCCAAGGCGAATAGTGCCTAGAGATCGATATACAATGGGATAACATATGAGCTTTGGAGATGAAGAGGCATTCTGAATGCTGTGACAAGCCAATTATTGCTCAAGATACAAGCATTACAGGCCCTAATGAAGAGATCATCAGATTTTACAACAACACTTTGTGTCAGTGACGATCCTATCAAATGAGTTGTGAAATTCCTTCGCCACATGGCCACAAAATCACATAGCCCAGTCGGAAATGGTGAAGCTTTGCCCTCTCTTCAGTGCCAAAAATGGCAGCCCAGCAAATACATAACTGCACATAAATAGACAAATTGCATCCATCTATAAGCTACTGGCAGACCTGGTACAGCTCCATCGCCTCCTCAGCTAGCGTCGGCTGAGTTCTGCCTGCCTGAACCAAAGACTGTGCTTCGCCCAGACTACTGCTGCTCCCTCCTGATGTGCCCCTCATTATGCAGCCCAAGTCAACTGTATCAAGATAGATAGCCTGCAGAAGCACCTTAGCATACTTCTGTGGAATAACCGATTCGTCGAGAACAATTTTGGATGGAATATGAAGGGCTCTTTCTGTCACCTCCTCACCAGACCTGGATGAAAAAGCCAGATGAATAACACTTTTCTTAAACAAACATCAAAATGCACAGGGAAATCTCAATTGAAGCACGTGCACCACGAATGGGTTTTTCAGCATTTACCATTTCTGGTGATAATGGATTAGGCTCGCTCATCTCACTCGAAATGGTAAATGCTGAGGGAAGTCTCATGTGAACTGCAGATGTTTTTAACTGCTTACTGCCATTGTCTGTGTTAGGAATGTAATTTCAGCTATGCCGGAAGTATGTTTCACCAAGAGTTGGAAAACAAAAGGCAAATAATTGTACATTAGTTGATTTTGAAAGCAATTTGTTTTAAAATCGGCAATTTTTACGGTAGGTATTTATGCAGACAGGGCCAAGCGACAAATTCATTCAATCATCTCCAAACTCTTCAAGGCATGGCAAACAGTTATCTCTGCATGCTTGCAAGAAAATCTTTACCATCTTTCAAGTTCCCAGTTACCTACCTCCTCGGGGAGTCCTGCACCAGGTACGGAATGCTGTTTCAATCAGAAGTTAATGTGTGTTTGGTCGAACATGATGGGTCATACACAGCACTTTATTTCAAATGAAACATGAAAAAAAAAAGAGAATGAGTCTGCTTCAGACTGCTGCCAAATAATGCTGTCCCTGCCAAGAACATTTGCAAAGCCCATCAATCATCATGCTTGCTTGAGATGTCGTCAAGTGGACCCCACCATAAATCAGTGTAGCAAAAACAGAAAATTTGTTAAATTTGTTAACATAGTTTGTGAAGCGTAAAGTGGAAAAATTCTGAAAAGTTGATCAATACGCTACGCCTATGCGACACGAACCTTGTCCTTCTTTGAATGAGACTGCGGAAGAAGGATGATCTTGCACTCAGAATGGACTTGTGGCATGGCAACTCCAGTCGATAATGAAAGCCATACTCGGATTTCAGGTTAACCCTATTGCTGCCACTTGGTCCAGCAGCATTAAGACACTGGTTTTCGTGCTCGGATGTGAACACCAAAACAGCATCTGCATAATCCCCGGTTTCAAGCAGGTACCTCAGATCACGCTCGAGGGGATTGGGAGTTCCAAATTCATCCCTCAGATGAACCAGTGCTTCCAGGTTTTCCACTTGTGAACCACCAGCACAAAGATCACCGGTGTAAAGATACCTGCAAAGCAATAAGAAATGCCATGTTATGCTGACACAAAACGCCAAGCACAATCACTTGCTACGGAAACAATGACTTTTCTTTCCTTCCAATGTATAGTCCTGTTTTAACCAAAAGTTAAAATTGTTCTCTCTCGTGGTTTTTGTCTCATTCACACTCTTGGATCATCATGATGCCATCTTGGAACACAACTGCAGCATTCAGAGGTCTGAATCTTTGTGATCTCTGAGCACAACGAGACTTAAGTTACACACCTACCTATTTCGGCACGTGCACCACGAACGGGTAAATCACAGAACAAATTAAAAGTACTTACAGCCAAACCGTTCGTTAAGATTTGAGTCAGCGACGTTTCGCTACCTACCTGTATTTTTGAGAGGGAAAATGGCAAACTTCCCAGTGAGAGTAGTGAGTTTCGTTTTCATTTTATTCTATTTTCTGGGGTCATTTAACCAATATTTATTTTCTTGCATTGTTGTCAATGAAATAATAAAATAACTAAATTTTCTTTTTCTTTTGTTCTCTTACAACCTCGCAATCATTCATCATTGCCGATATATTGTTTTTCTAGGTGAATACCAATAATTTTGTTATGTGCATTTCGGCTTCTTCTACTTCTAAGCCAATGTTTGGTGCTTATCTACCTTTTTCATCGGTGGAATCTATCCTTGATTGGAACTTCCTGATTTAAACAACGACTTCTCATCTGGACTCTGTATACGCCGGCTGCAACCGATGCTTCTGCTGTTCATGTGAACCCTGGGTCCCAGATCGAGATGCACTTCAGCATGCACCTGGGTCCCAGATCGAGATGCAGAACCAATTATGGTTCATATTGTGCACTTGGTGGCGATTATGGATTTTTGCGAGGTTGGTGCTTACTGCTTTCTTTCAGTAAAAAAAATATGTTTATGCACTTCATTATTTCTGTAGTGTTTCATACACATTTCTATGCTCTTAACTGCTATCTTGGTTCAATCACATCGACTGATCATGACGGTGACTGCTGCTTGGAAGCTCATGACATGTGCAACTTCAACTTTTGATTATTTTTTATCACCAGAAAAAGCCCATCGCCTTATCGTTCACCGAACCCAAATAGAAAGCACGAAGCCCAGCATACTCTTGCAGTCGATGTCCACATCGACCTGTTTTCCACTTGGCCAAAAACAAAGCTCAGCTCGACCACGAAGTTGTCGACCAGTTGAAGATGCGCAGCTCTATGCTGCGGGATAAAAAGCAGGCGGCTTCTGTTGACTAGTGGTGATAGATATCCCTCCCAGACCTCCGGCCAGCCCCATCAGTCTATTCTGCCTGTTGCACCTTGATTCACTGATCATTTTGCATGTGCGGCAAACCGTCTCATGACAATGATGGACAGTACCGAAAACCAATCGCCCAGACATTCTCGACACAATGTGTGCAGGAGACTTTTCAGTCTGGCAGCATGCACACGCTAATTTGAATTGAGTTTTGAATTTGACTTGGCTGGCTGCCGGTAGTGGGACAACAATGATTAGGAGCGGAGTAGCCATCTTTGCGACAATGAGCCCATGAAGATCTCTGATGGCAGGTGGCAGTCATACTCTGACCGTGTGGAATGGCACGACACCTTTCAGCAAGCAGAGCCCATCCCTGCACTGTTGTGTCGCTGCATGGCTGGAGTTTTGTTGCCTGTGTTCACTTCTGCAGCCTGTGCAGGCCCATCTAGTTTAATGCAGCATGAACGATGACATATCTCTTGTTGTGTCCGATTAGTGATGGCCATTTCGTGATGGGCTGTTAATTATGTATCGATTCCTGCCCGGATTACTCTCTTGCATTTGGAAAAATAATTGGCAGAATTATTTGTCACCCATCATGATTGTCATAAATTGATGTAAAATGTTGATTTTTTGCAATTCAATTTGAAACAATCGAAAATAAAACCGAAAGAGAAAGAACATTCACAACACCAAAACACAAACTTGAATAATTTGGTGAGTAAGATTTCATCCAAATGACATTTGGGGTTACCTACACACATCTTTAAGAATGGGAGTTGTGTCCATTCTATTCAGAAAACAAATGTGAGTGGCAAAGGCCTACAAGCACTTTCAAGGTGGACATCAAATGGTCAATGGAAGATTTGGACCAAAGGTACTCCTCCATGGACTGATCAGTTCCCTGGCTGAAAACCTATTCTGCACTTTACACCATTTTCAGAACCTGAGAACAAATCCAGATCGCAGAACAAACAGATCAATCAAGTACAGTAGGTACAAGAGTATTTCAGCTGAGCTCCCATCTGAGCTCAAGAGCATTTCAGTAGGTACCTACCAATATACCAAAACAATGAGAGAGAAAAGCATGCATTCTGACACATGAAAAAAGGTGGCATTGGTAGGTACCTCAATTTCATTGCTGTAGTGGTGCCCAAGCTTGTACTAATTCGCAAATCTAGTGTTTTTGTTCCCTGACACCAACATAAAATTACACAACAAATTACAACAGCAAAACATGTTCACCTCAGAAACATCGCAAATCCATTGATATCCATTCCTGAAGCTGACAGCTCCACAACAACCTGGGAGCCAAATCCAGGCCATTTGCCCAACAAATCACGGAAGTACGGACACCTGGCACTCAAGATGGCTCTATGTGCAGGAAAACAGACACCCTAGAAATAAAATAAAAAAACTCTTTTGAAGGGCTTAGTTGAGTGAGGCTGATGGACGACAAAGGTTTGATCTTTTCATTGAAACTAGAATAACTCAGTCGCATGCACCGTGGGGAGTTCAAGTCGAGGTTTAATTTGCGCCCAGGCGTAAATGTGGTCCCCTGCACCACCGCTTCGGAAAAATGTGATGCAGGGGGTCAAATTTATTCCTCGGCACAATTTAATCCCGACTTGAACTCCCCACGGGTAGAGTTCCACTGAGAGCAGGAGAAACCTCAGTCGGAAATGAAAACACATTTCATAGCAGCTCCGGAAATCCACAAACTAAAAAGAAGAATACATAATTAAGAAGAGAAGAGATTTGCTGAATTCAAAAAGCAGGTTAGATTGTTTGTTTATTTATCCTGGGCCTTTGGAAAATTTTATTGGTACACGTACTAATCTGTCAACAATATAACCCAATTCACAGCAAAAAGAGAATGGACAAACAAGTTGACTGATTCACCAAGTCGGCCTAGTTGCAAGTGAACAGTAGAACAGCGGTTTTACGCCAAACTGTTGCGAGCGAAAAGCAGGACAGTTGTTGGTAGCAACCAATTCATGTTCAGCTTGGAAACAGCTAGGTCAAGCCAGCATTTTAATTTTGTGATGCCAAGTTGACCCGGGCTTTACAACAAAAACAAGTGTAAAATAGTTAGGCAGCTATTCGTTGTTTTGAAAATCAAGCTTCCACCTCAAAAACATTGCATTTTCCCATTTGAGAGGAGTAAGTTTTCGTGCCATTGCTGCAGTTTTCTCTGCTAAATACCTACCTTTCCAAAATTTCAAAAATGTATCTATAAAAAGTGCAAATTGATATTCACACCACAGGTACCTGCATCTATTTCACCAAATAACTAACGAAGGATCATAGGTACCTACATAAGTGTGGATAATTCAACACAACAAGATAGACTAACCTTGAACAGCAGATCGACATCAGTGCAGTATTTATAGCTATACAGCTGGTAAAGATCTTGATGAAATGTAGTTGCAGGTGGTCTGGCAGTGTCGGCTTGTAAACTCAGCTCCTTCAAAGCAGCTTCAGCCTGATACTCTTCCACCAAAGCTGCTAATTCAAGCGGAGTCCAATCGGAGACCAAGTCCCGAAGTAAGCGGCCATGATCCATTGATCTTGACCCTCGCCGTTTGCGAATCAATTTGCGGCCAAGCGTGGCCAAGCTGGCCACATTTTTCTTCTTCTTCTCCCTAAAATGTCAAAAACAGTGTTAGGTTACCTATAGGTATATTTCGTAAACCTTTTAAGAACAAACCACTGGCATCAAACTCCTCAAAGGCAGCCCCAATACAAATATAATTTTGGAAAGAGGTTAAAGAAAATGTTGTTTGGACTGTAAATTAATGGAACTGCCTGGATAAAAGAGTTTTAAGGTTCTGGTAAAGATTTAAGTGTGAGGAGATTTAAATTTAATATTCTCCAAACAGCAGGGTGTCGATTGGTGTGAGAGAGAAAAATAGGAGATGGCTTCCAAAAAATAGGAGGCATTTCCCACAAAAAATAGGAGGGATTTTACACAAAAATAGGAGATTTAATAGATTAAAAATAGGAAAATTTGGTTTCCGGAAGCAAATGCTGCATTAACATAAGATTTATGCTTCTTTGATGAACAGTGCTAGTTCACCTGACTTATGCCACTATTTCTGATATCAAATGATTTCTTGCACAGAGAACAATAAACGGCATGTTGGTCAGCAGTACCTAACATCTTTAAGGGGGGTAGGGGTCAAAATGCCAACTTCCGGGTTTATGATCCGATTTTGTTCAAATTTGGCACACTGTTAGGGCTCATATGGATGGTCACTCACACAAAATTTCACCTCATTAGGACAAGTCGTTTCTGAGTTATGGGGTCAAAGAGTTATGGGGTCACAATTTGGTGACCTAACTTCTTCAGCGCATGATTATAGGAGAACCAGAAGTGATTTTTTGATCTGGTTTGGACAAAAGTGTCACAAAAGCAATTAATTTTTGGGTGATTTGAGCTGCTTTTGAAGTTTTTTCTCGAAAACATGTGACATTCCTTCATATTCCTCATTTGTGGCAGACGCGATAGACCTTTTTCATGATAATGGCCCAAACCATTATGAGCCCAAAAGAGAATACTTTTTTTTCGTCCAGTGTGCCAAATTTTACCTCTCTGGCATGTTTGGTTGCTGAGAAAAAGCATGCGAAGTTCGAAAGACATCAAAAAATGAACGCGGAAAAAAACTTGCCTTGAATTTTGTGGATTTTTCGAAGCAAATGAAAAACAAGCTGTCGTCCGAAAAAAGTGTCGCACGGGAATCGCGATTGCTATTGAAGCCACAACAATGAAGCCACAACAATGGCAATTATATCAATGGAATCAGCACAAAATGGACTATTTGGAGACATCAAAAAGCACAAAGCCCAAAAATCACATATTTTTCAAATTTCTGACCCCGACCCCCCCATTTCTGAAAATGAACATTCCTGCATCAAGACCTCATTCATCAAACCAGTGGTCAAGAAGAATCTGAATCAGAATTCAATGTATGGAAATCGTACAACTGGTGAAAATTCCTCAGTCACAACCTCATCAAAATCACTGGTCAAAGCAGACTGAGTATTCGATGTATTTATTGGCGGGTGACGAAATATCAAAATTATTTTCCACAGACCTCACGAAAAAATAGGAGGTTGCCAAAAAATAGGAAATATAGGAGAAAATAGGAGACATTCCAAATTAATGGGAAAAACAGGAAAAATAGGAGGATCGACAGCCTGAAACAGTCACATGATAAATCTCAGTGGTTTCATCTTCCTCCAAGCTTTTTCGTGAAATGTTACCGTGTTCCATTAATTTGTGTTGCGTGTTTCCTTAGATTTGCTTTACCTATTTCTCTCTGTTCTAGGCCTACTATGACAATGCCTGTTAGCTGCGTATGATTGCTTTGTTGGCTTTTGCTTGGGCCATGTCCTTGCAAGTAATTAAATGAAACAAATATTGGGAAAAGGGCCATGTTGCGACATTTTTACTAATTTCTAATTATTTCTAATTCAATTTAATATTTTTACTGGGGTGTTTTTTATTCTTCAATTTAGCACATTACAATAATTTTGAGGCATCCTGACATAAAAGTCAGGATGCCTCATAAGGCCACATGCCAAATGTGGCCCAAATCCCCTGGGCACAAAAAACCCATCTACTTTTTTTATAAAAGGTAGGTAAAAGAAGAGCAAATCCTAATTTTTAAAACACCTGGTCTGACAATTATTGCCAAGTGGCATATCAAAACATCTTGAAAAAAAAATAAGCTTAGAAACACAACTGGGAAATTTTTACATCTGATCTTCAAATGACAAAATACGGATGTTTTATCTAGAGGCAGAAAATTTCTTTCAACACAGATTGGTGCAAAGTTGTCTACTAAGATTCCAAAGGTCAAAGACAATAGACAAGTAGGTAAGTGTAGCACTGGGTAGCTAATAAAAAGATTCACAATACATTTTAATAGGTATTAACCTGGCAGCCTCGGACAAATGCTCCCCAGCAGATGATGATGGAGACAACGTAGATCTTAAATGGTGAAACTTATTTGAGAAATCGCCACTCTGGAGAGGAATATGCCTGCATTGAGCACTGCATCTTGCCCTCCTTGATGATCCGTCAAGTGGTAGTGACGTGCTTACACCCATCTGCTCTTAAGCAGGTTACAAACAAGCAACGTCTGATTTTGTAACTGTCTGCAAACATCTGCATGCAAGTAATGCATCTCAAATTCTCAGTGTAGGTTCTAGGCCATAGACATATTATAGTGTTGAATTAAGTGAAAATCGGGATGTCATCGGCCTTTAACAGCAATTCTAAACTAGGTACAAAAATAGAAAACAAACTTCAGTCACATTCAGGGTTGGAAAAAACATGTTTTTTCTTAAAAAACATAAAAAACGTTTTAACCAGTTAACGGGAACTCTGGGATTTTGCCCATTTATTTTTCTTTCCGTTGACTGGAACTCTGGGAAAAAGCAGGATTTTTTCTTTGGAAGACGCAGGTAGACAAATGGCACAATTTTCGTCAAAGGACTGTCCATGTTTATCCTTGAGGGTAAATTGTGAGTATAGGATTGATGCAACAGCAAGAGAGTTGTAGGTGCTTGGACATTTTTATGAACCTGTGGGAAAAGGACCAGCGCACAATGGGCCCATCCTTTGATTTTCATCATTCCCGGCACATCCCAGAGGCCCATAAAAATGAGGAATATTATTGAGCAGGTACCTAGCCAATCTTTTTGAAAAAGGAAAGAGGGACGAGCAGCATAGGTTTGTGTTGTGAAGGTCAGGGAACGGTTGCACGGGAGAAGGGAAGGGAAGGTGGTAAGAGCATTTATTGGGAGATAAGAAAAAGGCAGAAGCGCCTTACGAAATAGATTGGAGAAGTGCAGTCTGTGCCGATCCAGCCCAGCAGAATGCGGAACACAACGCTCTTTGTTGTATAATTATGCGGATTCCCTGCAGAATAAAAACTTCAAAAAGACGGTGTGGGTGCACCAAATTGGAACACGTTAGCAACAGATGTCATTGAACACAACGAGGAAAATTTTCATTGCTAAAAAGTCGCTATTCGCAAAAGACACGCAGATTTCTCTTCACCTTTGGCTGAAGAGACTGCAGCGGGAAAATATTTTCATGGCAAAACTTTTGTTCCCCGGTAAAGTGATTGGCATTAGCCCTCGAATTGCTCGCATTTGTAGATTTGCGTTCATTGTTTCGCAGCAGCAATTCGCACTGTTCTGCTGAACAATGTATCACATCCTATCCAGCCTTCATGACAATACAAGATAAAGAGCAATATGCATTAGACCTATTACTCTATGGAAGGCAACACCCAGTAGGTTCTTTTTCCGGGGTGTTGCACCTCTTGTCAAGGCGGATAAAAGCACTGTGTTCTCTCCATCAAAAGGCGCAAATTTTATTTGCGTTTTGTCTTGAATTCAGGTACCCTTCTCTTTTGGGATTTTTACGCATTTTATGACTTCCTTTGGATAGCAGTGGCGGCTCCTGCCTTTGCCTCATTGCATTTTGATATGAATTATTGCGGTTGCTAAGTGAAAGGAAGGTCATGTTCTCGCTGACCAACCCATGCAGAGTGCCGCGCCTGTCTTGGATGAACATATCCTTCTGCATGCAGCGTGTCCAAGCATATCATTTGTCAACACACAATAAGTTGAGTGCTGTTATTCCACGTTTGTAGGCAGTTTCTACCTGCTTTGAATATTGGCTCCCCTGCAACTTCTGCAATGGGGTGTCTGAGAGTTCCTGCCCACTGCCCGGTGACATGTTAGTTGTTCTGTTGTTTTTACCTATGCCTTGAATGATGCATTGCGCAAAATCTGGTTTGTGAACTGATATCCAGGGTTCAATTCCGATGTGTTTTTCACCTATCATGGTGGACGTCATTGCAAACCAATAATAGCCAAATGGGGAATTTGTCTGAATACAACCATCTTCAACGGGATGAATTCAAATAGTAGCAGCATCTTGGAACACCCTGTATTCGATTTGTTTGCAGTGAAAAACCTCTGGGAATTGGTGATCTCATTCTTTTTCTGGTGAGGGAGATAACGCTGCCACCAATAACGCGTCAATAAATTTTGGAGCTTTGCCTTGAGAGGCAAATTATTTTATTTTTCGAAGATATAACAGATCCTATTGGGGGTGTTGACCGCAAGGAGGGTGAGGGCAGGGTAAAGAAGGACACATTGCTGGCATTTGTCAATTGGGTTTCTATACCTGCTCAGAGAGTGGAATAGTGAACAGGAAATCAGAAGTCCGGACAAAAAATACCAATGCAGAATTTTGGTTTTGAAGTGTGACCAAAACAAAATTAGGTTCAACATGGTTTTTGGTCGGGACTGACAACAGCCATCACTTTGAATGGTCATAAATATTTACCTGCAACCTCGGCTACACACACAGCAAGCCCTTTGCGCAAATTTTATGTTGAAATATATTGGTACAGTCAGGAGTAAAAAATATGTCCGATGGCTACCCTTTCCTTCGGAATTGAATAAAAAAAACTGACTTTTTGAGGGTAGTTCAGTTTCTAAAATATTCCCGTTGACTGGTTAAATGTTTAAAACATGTTTTTTTGTTTTAAACGTGTTTTAAACAGTTTTAAACGTGTTCAAAAAGCTGCCAAGGCTAATTTTGCAACAGTTTACTGACAATGGTACCTGAAAAAGGCAACGATAATGGTTTTATTGATAACAATAACAGAAAAACATTGAAAATTGAGTAAATAAGCAAAAAACATTTTCTTTCTTTTTGCAGATTGTTTTAAACAAACCATTTCAAACAAGTTGCGGTTGTTTTAAACATGTTTAAAACACAATTTTGTTTCAAACAAACTGTTTAAAACAAGTCGTGGTTGTTTAAAACATGTTTAAAACAGATTGTTTTAAACAGAATGTTTTAAACGAACAACCCTGGCACATTGGCTAACGATAAAAAATTATCTAGATAATTTCACCATGCATGCTTTTCAAAATAAAAATTACCTACCTGAAGGTTATAAGTGCCTTAAAAGTTAAAAAGTCAAAACCATTCAAGTGACAACTAGTGTCCTTATGACAAAGAAATTGTGCATAAAAGTTAAAAATGCAAAACCATTAAAGTGACAACCAGTGTCCTAATAACAAAGAAATTGTGCATACGATAGAACTGCACTGCACTGATTCGGGCCCTGAGTAGGTGGGCTTATAATTGATTTTTTAAGTCGTGTTGTCCCAGCTGATCGATCTCGGAATGTTGCACGCACGAATCCCATGCTTTACGGATTGAGCAAGTCGAGCATGGAAGCTGTAGGAATTGTGTTCTTTTTATGCTGTAGCTACCTACAATGACGTGCAGTTCACCAAAATTCCCACTATCTCCAAATCTGTATTTTTATCACATTTTTTTTATCACACCTTTTTTTGTCCTGTTTTTTTTTATCCTGAGATATAATCAACAAGCTCTGTATGGAGGTTTTTTTTATCCTGAGATATAATCAACAAGCTCTGTATGGAGGTACCTACCTACCATTTCCATTCTTCTGGAACTTCAAACACCCGGGAAAATGCCAGCTTTCTATACTTCAGAAAGTTTCGGCACAATTCCGATTTTTCCGAATTCCGAAACATTCGGAAAATTCCCACTTTTCCGGAATTCCGACTTTTCGGAATTTCAAAAAAAAAAAAGTTCCATTCAGATTCCGAGTTCCGAAGCTGGTGTTCTCACCACTCCGGAATGTCTGCCGACCGCCGCACAAGCAAAGCAGACGGCGGAGCATGGGCGGCTGCGTGAGTCAGAAAAATGGAATGAAGATGCTGTCACGCCCGCAGACAGCCAATAGCATTGCGGCATTCTCGTGAGGG
>JASGXE010012411.1:0-39941 GCA_030068105.1 Sinentomon sp. SZTP_YWyxl
TCGATAGGATTGAGAAGGGCCGCAATGCATAACACTTAGGAAGAAGGCTACGAGAATTAAAAAGTAACAATGAAAGGGTGAATTATTTTACACGAAGCATATCAGGAGGAGAAATACTATTCCGAATAATGTTCACTCTATGAGAAGGAGACTTAGGCCCCATCTGGTTAACTTCAACAGGTGGTTCATCAGGAAATGGGCCAGAGGTTCTCGCACCGAAGCAGTACTGAGTAGATCCTTCCGGCCCATTTCTATCAGCACCACTGCTGCATATGATGGTGTCAATGTCAACATTCGGGTCATTGGGTTGGATTAAAGGGGCAGAATCGTCAATGACCTAAAAAGAATTGATGGAGCAAGTAAGCTGTAGGCTACATTCTGAGCTCCAGTTTTAGAAAAGTTGAAGCCATCCTCGGAGATAGCAGATGATTGGATGTGACGAAGATCCAGAAAGCTGACATTGACAAGATACCGGCGAAAGGAGGCCAATGCATAGTTCAGCTTGGAAATGTTTTGGTTTATGAAGGGACCAAGCGGCCTAGGGGGGATTGAGCAAATATTCATGCTGAAGTTCATTCCCGGAGAACCTAGACAGGTTGCTGTGTTGAAGTCACCTATCATTCTCGTGATTGACAAAAGAACATGGGGTATGGATGCATGAATAATATCAATTTCCCCGATGACTAAGTTGACCAAGAGGCGGTGCTACAGTCACCCATACTTTTCAGGCATTGTTGAAAAATTGGATATACCCCATGAATATCTGGACCTTTCCTCCACCCAGTAGGGGTGTGCAAATCCAGGATTCGGATTCGAAAAATCAGAATTCGAAATTCGAATCCGGATTCGAGTTGGATTCGAATTCGAGGTTGGCAGGATTCGGATTCGAGCAACTTTGGATGCGGATTCGACAAAAGGAAAATCGCTTCGAATCCAACAAATTTTTTGGAACAAAAAACACTGAATGGAAAAAAAAACACTGCCGCGCTTTTCAAAAAAAAAAAAAAAAAAAAAAAAAATCGCGGCCGCGATCGCGATTTCTTGGAAACAAAAAGAATTCGCCGTCGGCCATCTTTGAATTTCAAAATGGCCGCCGTCATCTCCGGTGCGTGACGCGTGTGCGTTCGCGATCTTTTTTGGTGTTTTGTTGTGAAATCGGTGGTCTGTTTCGTTGTTTTTGAGTGTTCTTTTCCCATGGGTAACTTTTTGCAGCACATTCAAGATAATACCCAGGAACGTGGTGGGTAGATGTGAACTTGGTCACTGTGGAACCTGTTCTTTTTTGAGCTTCTTGCAATAATCATCACTGTCTTCTGGCAACTTGTTGTGGGGCATTGGGGCTGTTTTGGATTGGAAAAACAAACAAATGGCTGCTGGCAGTGTGATGGGACTGCCAGCCTGCTTGCTGGTGGTGCACTGGGGATTTTTGATGGGGATGAACTAAAATGCGGACGCGGACCAATGGGAGAGATGGCGGTTCGCAAAACAAGCGAATTTCGCGGAATCACAGGTTGGGTTAGGTTAGGTTGGGTTGAGTTAGGTTTGAATGGGTTAGGTTAGGTTAGGTTGGGTTAGATTACATTAAGGCAGCTTGGTTTGCAGGTTTTGAGGTCCAGATTCGCACTGCAGGCACAGACCGCAAATTCCGCGATTTCCGCGTTTCAGAAGGACCCTTTTTGATGTAAGAATTTTGCAGTTACCCTAGCTTGCTGGTGCTGGTGGGCGGTTACTCAATTGAGCAAGGAAGGTGTTTTTTGCTTCTAGGAGGTGCCTATCTGGGTTTCTCCACACACACACACGCACACTCCTAGCCTTGTTAATTTCACAGAAAAAAATTGTATCCGACGGGGTAGGTATCTTTCCTTTGACATCTCAGGTTTTGGTTGTTGACATCTTTCTGGTGGCTTGGTATTGGTTCCGCCCGCCACGAGAAAGATGTCAACAACCAAAACCTGAGTTGTCATCTGTCAAAGGAAAGATATCCCGCCGGAAACATTTTTTTCTGGGAAATTGTTGCTAACTTGCTACATGGGAATGCTTGCTTGAAATTATTGGGAAAGCTTGCTTAACCAATAAATAGAATTGGATAAGCAAGCACTACGCACAAAACGCATGTACCAATACCAAAAGGATCTGGTGGATTTGACTTCTAACACACTGCTTTCGTCAAGAGGAGAGTGTTCTCAGTTCCTTTGTCAATGGAGGATGGAGGATGCGACGATGTGAGTAAACTTGGCAAGAGGAAGTTCACAAGACCAGCCAGGACGAAAGCCAAACTGACAAGGAGAGATGGAATTAGTGACATGAAGAAACTCCCTGATGTAGTCCGAAACTAACTTTTCCATAAGTTTGCATACACAAGAAGTGAGACTGATAGGACGGTAATTAGCTGGTTGTGAAGGATCGCCTTTTTTGAACAGAGGCATAATTCTGCCAGATTTCCACGCCTGAGGCAGCTCAGCACACGAGAAGGACTTGTTGAAGATAAGATAGAGATAGGCAGAAAATTTTTATTTTTTTTCTATTTTTGTTTTCTCCAACTCCAATTTCAAAATTATACATTGTTATTTGTCGCGCATGCACACTCACCACCAAGGATACAGCTCAAATAAATAGTTTAAAATAGGTAGGTACAGGAGGCTTACCACACATTGGAGACGCATCACAGAACAATGTCAGACATTGCTGAATTTGTGTCAGCACAGCACCATCCGAAATCCATTGAATAAATCACCATGAAGCACCAAGTCGAGAAAACAAGTAGTTGCATTGGCATGTGTCATTACACAAAGATGTGTGGCAAGTATCCCTGGACAATGAGTGCACATGCGAGCACAACAGAAAGGGAAAAGAAAAAGCAGAAAGAATTAGCAAACAAATAGGGCCTAGGTAAGCAACTAGTCTAGTAGATAGGTAGGCAATCCACATGACTGTGAAAAAAAAAACTGGCTTCCTATTGCAAATTCATTTGCTTTTATCTTCGGTACCTACCTATGCAACTTTCCCAAACAAAATTAAAACAATATGTAACCCTGGACTAGGGAGGAGGTTAACCCTATTCCTACCACCTACGGGAGGAACATGGAAGTAAAAAATGAATTCCATAGAGAAACAGAAAGATCTGGTAGACAGGAAAGTTTTTTTATTCATGATTAATCTTGTTCAATAGGATTTCTGACAACTACCCAGCAAATGCAGAAAGGAAACCCAATTTACTGCAATTTGGTATTGTGCCTCTGTAAATGGAAACAAAAATTTCACAGAAGAAATGAAAATCAGGCCAAATACAGCCCATCAAAGAATAAACCTTCATTTATCATAGCAGCCTTTAATTTAAGTCGAAAATCTCTGCGCTTTGCAGGATGTCCAAGACATCCAGGCAAACCATTCCATAACCTAATACCCACATTCTGAATGGAGAATTTCCCATATTTATGACAAGGAGGAAGTGGCCTTAACATGTACTGCAAGTGAATGCGATGTGAATGCAATTTTATGATTGCAGTTTCAGAAATGGAAGATTTTGTGATATTTAAGAAATTTGCGATATTTCGCAAATTTGGAGCTTCAAATTTTATCGCGCTCACTAGCTCCGCAAGCGCACACACTATAACTTCAGGACTACTGCACAACCTGAGATCATTAGTCCCCACATGGAGGACAACTGATTCAATATTAGCGAGCAGCGACGAAGACAACAGGATGAAACTTGTCAGCTGCCCAATTTTGACGCCGGGAAGCGACAAGACACTAATGCCGGGGCGACGCCAATCTTATTTAAACCTCGCACTAACGAGTCACCCAGTACCTGCCAAGATCTTATCACGTGGTGAACCAGTCAGAATTTGGCGTCTGGAAAAATAAGGCCTCGGTGGAGGTCTTCCCCTCACACCAGAGGGTTGTAGAGGTGACGAAGGCTCCATCGGAGAGACAACAGCAGGCAGGAAATGACTGACTGCGTAATCCTGCAGTGCAGCCACTGGGGTAGAAACCTGCTGCGCAAGGTCATGATAACGGTCGAGTTTAGGGGGCGGTTTGGAGGTGTGGAGTTGTGGACGCAATTTGCACCAAGAGAAATATTGGAACACTGAGCCTGTTTTCCGGCTTTTTGCATCACTACTGCCGCTTGTGGAAGGGCGAGATGCAAGTGACTCAAACGAGTCAGTTGGCCTGACCGGGTCAGGCTCGTGAGCCAGAGCTGATGCAAACCTGGGACAAATCTGAGTATTCTGCAGCAGACGGGGGGACGAGATATCGGACAGCACAGCACTGGATAAAGCCGACTGGATACGCAGTGGTAGGCCGATGAAGAAGTGGCACCTGATGCCAATGAAGTCCGTTTGAGCCAATGAAGTCCATTGATGTGAAGCCAATGAAGTCCATGAAGGATGCCAATGAAGTCCTTGAGCCGTTTTGCTCCTTTTGCTTGTCAACCTTTAACCCAGGGCTGTGAATGTTTAGCTATGCTTTTGCCCGAAATCTGGTGAATCCAGTCCAACTGTGTAGTTATAATGCGAAATGTCGGCTGGAAATTTTGAGACCAGATGTCGTCAGTAAAAGCCACCAAAATCAGATGTGAGGCTGCAGTTGCCAACTCCTGATCATGCCACCTTCGTGCTCATCGAGAACAAGGAGCAGATATTTTATAAATTTCACCAAGTCTCGTGAGTCTGGAGCAGCTCCACACAACGATTTCAAAGGAGCAAAACTGCTCACTGCTGAATGGACTCTGTTAAAAAAAGTGAGGTATGATTTTTAGAATAGACAAATAGGTATATCGAAAGAAAGGAAAATTGGAATCCCAAAAAGTCATTCGCAAACAGGCCAGGAATAGCCTGGTTTAAAATGCCCCAAATTTACCTTGAAAATACGCCGTCCTGGATTCGCCATTTCACATGAGAATTAGGTAGGTACAGTAGAAAGTGTAATTAGGTACCACAGAATTCACAACGCTACTGAGTGAACCACATACAGGGGAAAAGAGCTGCAATTGATACAAATAACTATTCTCTTACACTAAATGGATCTGTGATCTCCTGTTCCCCTAGTATGAAATTTCTCGGCGTTATTCTTGACCAGAATCTGTCCTGGGTTGAACATATTTCAACAGTCTTGAAAGGGCTGAACAGCTCATTGTTTATTTTCTATAAAGCTAAAGCCGTATTACCATGTCATATTCTTCTTTTGCTGTATTATTCATTTGTTTATTCCCGTATTATTTACGGTCTTGAAGTGTGGGGTAATTGTTATCATACAAGAATTGCTGGTTTGTTCACTAAGCAAAAAGCAATCTTGCGGTTAATCGTGGGGGCTTGCCGCATGTACCCCTCGCAGCACCTTTTCAGAAATCTGGGCATTCTCTCCATTTTCCACCTCGTAGTCTTCAGGACATTGCTTTTGTCGTTCAAAATTATTCACAACAAGGACTACAATGGGGAACTTGTCATGCTGCCATTGAGTCATGGTTTTCCCACTAGAGCTGTGTACATGAACAAACTTGCTGTGCCATTCCCTAGGACGAATATGGGCAAATTCGCTTTGGAATATCGTCTCCCTTACTTGTGGAATAGGATCCCTTGTTCCATTTCAAAAATGTCAGCTTTTTCCACATTCAAAAAATCGCTCATGAGTTACTTGCTTGATTTAGAGGTAAATGTTGTTCTTCAGGAATTCTTCAATTTTTGATTTTTTGACTGCCCATTTAGTGCATTTCTCCTCAACGTCTTTTTTTCATCACTTTTCCTTCTTTGTGCCTGAGTAGATTGCTTTTTTGCTACCGTGAAATAATTGCTAACCTGTGTTTTTTGTGAAACGCATGTTTTTTTTTTCGATAGTTTGGTCATGCTTACAGAGTGTTTTTTCTACTTTCTCCGTTTTTTGCAACAATAAATTTATTTCTCCTTATTTCTAGGCTCCCCTGTTTATTTAGCTTTTCCCACTTGAGGCCGTGGGTGGGGACTTTGCTCTAGCCCCGCTACTCTCCCTGCCCTTCCCCGGCTTGGCATTCAAAGTTAGGCTTGGGGTGCCCATCAGAATGACATGGGTGTGAAATAAAACAAATTGCAGTTTTTTAGCCACGTGGCATCTAGGTAGGCCTACATTGATGCATAGCTGATTTACTAATCCATCTTTTCTTTTCTTTTTTCCTTTGCATGCCAACTTTTTGCCTAGGGCATAACCAACAAAATACCTACATTTCTGCTTGCTAATTTGTGCTGGTTTTTTGCTGAGGCCTTGGAACAACAATGCATCTGCCCGTCATTTGCTTTGGCTGCACGAATTCAATTTTGGCATGCATACTGCTGTGCTCACGTAAGTAACTGCTTTGTTTACCAATCTCTGGCCTTGTATTTTTTTTTTCACACATGACACGTCCCGTGTTTTTTTTTTCATCAACATTGCATTGTGAAAGAAAATTTTTTGTTGAAAATTTTTTGTTGTTTGAAAATTTATGGTTATGTAAATGGCTGCAAAATGTGTTTTTTCTTTGAAACAATTTTTGTGTTGGTGTTGATGCCTAATTACCTGATTATGATTATTACCACTTGTGATTTTGGGTAAATAAACAAAAACAGAAACAGAAACAGAGAAACAGAAACATTATTCACAACATGTAGCTGCTTCCATGCGTTATGCAATTTCACGCCAGCCTACGAGGGCTGGTCAAGTTCTGCTTGCACTTGCCTAGTTAATGTTTTGTGATTCCATTGAAACTTGTTGCATTTTGATGCTTGTTGTGTTTTAGCCATCCCCCTCAAAGCACGTTGCATTTCTAAAAGGGGTGCTTTTTCTGTGGAAATTTTTCTGCGGCAGTTCCACGGTCAGAAAAAATGTCAATTCTGCAAAACAATGGCCAGGGAAGCATCAGTCAAGAGACTGTTCAGGCTTCGAATGACTGCAATTTTGTAATTCTGCAGTATCCTCCCAATTGTCTTCACTTGGGACCTTTGGAATAATACCCCTTTTCGTTCCCTGAATTGGCAACTCCAGGGAAGGAAGTTTTCCAGTGATTCAGGAGCTGAAAACAGCAGTGAAAAATGGCTTTATGGAGAGCAACAGGAAGCAATACATGAAGGACTCCTGTAGCTCTTCCACCGATGGCAGATTGGTGTAATTTTGCAAGGAGAGTACAATGATAATGACTAATCACTGCAGCAAAAATCAAGTGTGTAGCATTTCATTTTCTTTGCAAGTGCAATCAGAACTTGACCTTCCCTCGTATATCTGGTCTTTGGAAGATGGTGAAATGACACATTGGAAATGAGTTTTGACTCAGGAAATGACTCATGGGAAATTGGCAATATGTGATAACGTTGTTCAATAACCACGAACAAACTTGAGTTTGTGAGAAATTAAAGTTCCCGTGGGAAGATCGTGTAGGCCTACTACATGGGAATATTCCCACAATTCCCAGGAATATTCCTAAAATTCCCGGGAATATTCCCAAAATTTCCGGGAATATTCCCAATATTCCCGACAATTTTCGTTTGTTCCCAAAATTCCGGAAAAAGGAATATTCATGGGAATATTCCCGCAAAGTATATTCCCAGGAATTTATGAACACTGGTCCACAGTCAAGGCCACGCATAAGCCAATTTTAGACTGAAGCCGTTGTTTGGCTCCTATTGCCATCGCACAAACAAAAATCCATCCCATTTGACTGGAAAAATTGAAAATTTTTTTTTCCGCCAGTGGATTTTCCAATTGCAAGTTCTCCTTACCGGGCCGGGAAAATCTAGCCTGGATCTGCACCCACACTGTACGGATCCTTCCTAAGGAAAAGTCCTGTGTAGAAAGAAAATAGCCAGGATTTTCCTTCCCGTAGAAAATCCATAAGTGTGGACCTGACAAAAGGTTGACCCACAGTGCATTCCGTCCAAAAAACCATGGGGGTTTTAAATTTACCTTGAAGGAAAGAAGGAATTTGGGGCGTTTGTTAAGTATCAACTAACAAGGTATCGCTCTTTTGAGCTTCGAACTCGTGTAAGGTTTAGAGTTTTCCATCAGGTTTGGAGTTTTAAAGGTGAAATTTCGAGATCATCTGATATCTCGCTTTTTTGTATGTGGCAACATTGGCATCCAGCATCTTTATCAACTTGGAAAAAAAATAGAATGCACGTCAAAATTTTCTTTGGCGATAAAATCACCACTGCAATATTTGCGTTGTTTGACAAGATCTTCCTTCTTGGAGTGCATATGTAGGCAGCCTCCACAAAAACTATTCCAGAAGATGCTTATTTCCTGCTCTAACAAATCCCATGAGGACATGCCTTCAGTTACCTATGCGGAGTTTCGAGCTTTGAATGGGAAAAAGCAGGCAGACGGATTTCCACTTTTAACAGTTAGGTACCTCAATTGGAATTGCCCTCAATGCACCAGAAACATTCGGGGTTTTGCCCTGTTTTCATCGACCCCTGAGAATTTGAAATCTTTGTGAAAACTTTCCATGCTCACTGGTACCAAGGTTTTGGCCGTGGCAAATTGATGGCCGCAGTTGAAGCCCGATTTAAAAAACACTTAGGCAGGTGCCCACCAAAAAGTTCTTTTCTATGGTCAGAGAAAAAGCCATCAGATGGGAGTTGACTGCTGGTAGTCCATAATAATTGTTTCTCTGGTTGTTTTTGCCAAAGATGAATCTGGCCTTCAATTCGAATTCATAAGTAGGGGTCTGACTAGCCATAGGTACCATTTCGCCGTGGACAAATAAAAGGGAGCTAAGTGTAAGAAACTTTAATTTCTACTCCTGCGATTATTCCATTTAAAATGCATTGTTGTTCAACAATATTTTTCATTTCTCTTTTCACTTAGCTCCCTTTAATTTGTGCAGGGTGATTTATGCATTTGTGTGAAATGGAAGCTACTTGCTTGAAGCTTGGGTTTCGAGATTGGATTCAAGATTTCATGCAGTGAATTTAAAATTCCACAAAACATGATCCAAATTTTTTTTGTGGGATTTGGATTGTGATTCGGTTGACCCAGGATTCGAATTCGAGAACGATGGACTTGATTCAACAGTCAGGAATTGGATTATTTGGATTCGGCAACTTGGGATTTGAGATGGATTCACACAACCCTCCCTAACTCATGGAGTCTAACTTGTTTGGATGGTAGCGGTGAGCCATGTCCCACCATTTGCCACATAGGGAGGAGGCCTGTCTTTATTTCTTTTGCACAAAATTGCTACAATAAATATTAAAATAATTCCCGTGGAAAACCCTAAACTTGTAGGTACCTATTTGGCCATTCATTAAGAGCAAATGTGCCTATATATTTTTTCTGTACACAGCCATTTGGGGACAGCAACAAAAATGACTTGCCAGATGAGTTTGACATTCCCAAATACCCCTGTGTGTCACAGCATTCAGCACGGCTTTTCATCTTTTCAACTCACCCATATGCTATGGCATCTTGCATATCGATCTGTACCTATCAATCAAATAACACTTTTCATCGTGTCAGGTTTTGACCCCTCAAGCAAGGCAGTGTTCTGATTCGTACCAAGTACCAATCTCTGAAACAGGTTTTTTGTGACAGTATTCGGATCAATACTTGATGGGTTAGCACATCAGCTCTGGAGATGAAATTAGAAATTATGAATTAATTTCTTAATTTAACAACTGTTCAACGTTTTTCCATGTCTGATGATAGACTGCATTACTCAGAATCTGGATCTTTTGCTGTGTCAAACTGTCTTCGTACTCATTTTGATAGTTTTTTTGGCCTTGGTAAGCAGGCGGGGGTGCCAGGGATGACCCATCGTGCCACGCTTTTAGTTAATTCTCAAACAATAGGATGTGCTTCTCCTCTCACGCTTAGAAATAAATTACGGGTGCTGCAACTCAATATTAGAGGAATACGTGGGAAAACAAAAAGATTGGGCAGCATTATTGCTGTTGTGCAACCTGATGTTTTCATCTTGACTGAGACTCATCTTGAAAATGATATATTCGATGGTGAACTTTTTCCAGGTGGCTTCTCCATATACCTATCGCAGGGACCGAAACTCTCATGGGGGAGGTGTGGCCATTGGCATGTGATCCATTTATCATTCCGAATTCTTATTCTCTGATCAGAAAAACGAATTGATTGGTTGCAAATTGCATGTCCAAAATTCGTCAAAAAAACTACTCTTTTTGTGATTGGAGCATACCGCCCTCCATCCTGCACTTTGGACACTTTTGCAGCTCTCAGGGAAAATCTGAAGGTTTTAGATCTTCATCGAAATACACAAAAAAAAGTCTCAACAGGGGGTGACTTTAACCTCCCACACATCAACTGGTCAAATCCCACCGTTGCAAGTGGTTTCCCTGACACAAACGCCTCCTGCAGGGCTGTTGATTTTATTCAAGAATTTCTCTTCCATCAAATTGTCAATGTACCAACTAGAATATCAGTTTCGATTTCAAATATTCTGGATCTTTTCTTTGTTAGACCTTTAGAAATTGCAGGGGAAGTAACGACTGAAAAAGGATTAAGTGATCATGAAATGGTTTATGTGGACTTACTTTTGGATAGCAAACCAGCCACTCGTAAATCATTCCCCACACCGAATTTTTTCAAATGTTAACGCAGAAGTCATAAAACCTCTCTTGGAGTCCGAACTTGATATTTTTACATCACAGGCTGATATGCTTGATCTGGAGCAAATATGGCAGCGATTTTCAAACATGGTATTTAAATATCAAGCAACTGTACCCATAGTTGAAAAAGTGGAAAACTCTCGTCCTCAGTGGTACAATAGGAAAATTCGAAATTTAGAGCGTAAATGCAAACGGAAGTATAAACTTAGAAACAAATCTGCAGGTGAGAAAATTGCCTATGTCAAACTTCTTCAGCAACTAAATGATGTGAAAGATGCTGCTCATCTTAGCTATATAAATAGAATATGCAGAGAGGGTAGGAAAAACAACTTTAAAAAGCTCTGGAGTCTAGTTTCTACTCTTAGAGGTGATAGGAAAAAGTCAATTCCAGGTCTGTTAGATAAAGTAGGCTCTTTAAGACATCAAGACATTGACAAGGCAAATTTATTGAATGATCGATCACTTTGCGCAGGTATTTTCACCTTCGAGTATTTTCCCCCTTGCTATTATTGATAATAATGACCAAAATTTAGTAGATGATATAATTAAGCCGTGTGAAATTGCCAGGTGGATGAGGCAGATGCCTGGCTCTGGGTGCATGACTTCTGATGGCTTTTCTTTCAACTTTATTAAGCTGTATCCTGATGTGTTTTCAAGGTTCTTGTCAGTCGGTGATTATGAAAAAATCGTTAATCCTTGGCCAGTTGCCATCGAGATGGAAAAATGCATTTGTTAAACCGATTCCAAAGAAAGGTGATCTCAAAAACGTTAGGTAATTCATACAGGCCTATTAGCCTAACTAGCCCCTGTTGCAAGGTCATGGAACACATTTTGTCTGAATACCTGAAATCTAGACTCGAATCGGTTGGATTCCTTCATCCATCGCAGCATGGATTCCGTGCCGGTTTCTCTTGTGAGACACAACTTGTTAAGTTCACCCAGCGTGTTTCAAATGAGATCGACTCTTCCGGCCAGTTAGACGCAATCTTTCTTGATTTTGAAAAAGCTTTTGACATAGTCCCTCACGCGGCTCTCTTAGAAAAACTAAGAAGTGTAAACCTCTGCTTTCCAGTCTTTAATTGGATTGCTGATTTTCTCAGCTTCCGTACTCAGCAAGTATGCATAAATGGGGCTTGCTCACAAACTAGGGCCGTCACCTCTGGAGTCCCGCAGGGTAGTGTTCTGGCTCCTACTTTGTTTTCTATTTTTATAAATGACCTTCCTTCAACTGTTAGTTGTCTCATGAATTTGTTTGCGGATGACTGTGTCATTTCGCAGGAAATTCACACTCCAGCTGATTCTCTTGTATTACAAAATGATCTTAAAAAAAATTTGGACTGGTGTAAGAAATGGGGAATGAGGCTAAACATTGAAAAATGTACTGTTGTCTGCTTTACCACTAAATTAAAGCCCATTCCCAGTAAATATTATTTTGGAAACTTGTGAGTTACCGATTGCTGATCATGTTAAGTATCTGGGACTCACCCTATCCAATACTTTATCTTGGGATGCTCATTTAAATCAGATTGTACGAAAGGCAAATTCTGCTCTGTTCTTCATTAGGCGCACCTTTTGTAATGCTGGAATAGGTGTCAAGGAAAAAGTTTATTTTGCATTGGTTCGTTCCCTTCTTGAATATGCTTCAACTGTGTGGGACCCCTATCGTATTATACAGATTGAAAATTTGGAGAGAGTTCAAAGAAGAGCGGCACGTTTTGTGACTGGTAGATATGCTCCTTTTGACAGTGTTACGTCGATGTTGCAAGACCTTGGATAGACTTCACTCGCTTCACGTAGAATGTTCTCCCGACTTGCTGGTTTATTTTTGGGATTAAATAATGTGGGTGGCTGGTCAGAAATAAAGGACTTTTTGCTTCTGCCAAATTACCAAAACAGAAGTGATCATGATTTTAAGCTTTGGTCAGGTGCCTTTCACAAAGATGTGGGAAAGTATTCATTTGTGCACAGAACGGTTAGGGATTGGAACTCTCTGCATCCCCGAGTGTTTGGAACCAGGGGAGATATCAATATCGAAATGTTCAAACACAATGTTGAACAATGGTTGTCTGACAGCACCATAAACATGTCTTAAAGTTTTGTTTCCTTTATTCATCTGACATATGCCAACAATGGCTGTTATATTTAATGTACGTGACATATTGTGTGTTTGTTTTATGTTATCTGACTGCTGATTTGCGCCGGGATTAAAACCCCTGCAAATTAAATGTAAATTAAATTAAATTAAATGAAAAGCCGTGCTGAATGCTGTCACGTGCCAAATTTTCGGAGTAAAAACTCATCAAAAAGTGTCATCAAAGTTAGGTGCTTGGATCATCCTCACGAGGGCTCCCCATCCGCACAATGCCGTACCATGTGAAGTGGGAAAAATTCCCACCAATTGGCTTTTCCTGTTTTTACTTCACTGTGCAGTTGCATAATATTCTTAAAGTTACCTAATGTGTCTTTTGTATCAACAATAGCAAATGTGTTTGATGATTTGAGTCAGATGTGTGCTTTTTAACAGCGGTATCAGTTGAGCAATCTCTTCTTGATTCCTGAACAGCATTGTCTGCAAATGGATCAATCATTAGCTGTTGAAGTATATGGTGATAATGGGGCTTGGTACAAGGTAAGGCAAAAATTCTAGGCATTTATGACAAGATGCACTCTGAGGAAAACTTTTTTATAGGTAGTTAGATACCTATCCTGATGATATCCTGACAAGTGTGATACCTACAGTTCGATAATCCCAACAAGTTTTGCAAATGAATGGGATGTTTTCGCTAGGAGATACTGACTCGTGCGTTGCCTTCTCATTAACAACAGTGATAAAAATGCCTACAAAAATGACAGCCACTTCTCAGGTGCAAAATGTGAAAAAATTATTGTGTTTGAATTGCATTCCAGGGATCAAACTGATGGATGCTGCAAAAGGAAGTCTTTCAGTATCCAGTTCTTCCTTGTCATGTCCTTTTCTCAGAACCATCCCAGAAACAACATTCTACCTAGCTTTTGTGGTTTTTGTTCCATCAACCTTTTCCATAGAAGTTGCTTCATACATTTCCTTCATGAGTTCATCGTTGTCATTGTTTATTTTTTTATTTAGGCATACGTAATCGATGTTCATGAAGAAGAAGTTACGGTTTCATTTGACAATGAGTAAGTTGTACGAAGGTAATCCAGAAAATAATGCCGCAAACCTTGGAAAGCATTCTGGTACCATGTTTCCGAGATAATTGTTCTTTCCATGAATCTGATTTTGTTCGGATTTGCTTGGACTAGTCAGGCATTGCCGAAAGCGAATGGTCTGCGGGTGGTCAGATGCAAACTAGGGTTTGATGGTGGTCAGATCACACGTGCACGCTAGTAGACCTTCCATTTAGTGCGTCGGGGCAAAATAGAGCTATTTTTGGTCGGACATGGTGCGAGACTTCACTCCAAATGTTACATGAAATTTTCCATGCATCTCAAACCCATCTTGACTTGCAAATCTCTAATTAGATTGCAGCAGGGCCTAATCATTTGGGGCTTAAAGCGCTTTACAATAATATTGTGAAGTCCTGGTATGTGTTGTAACTATTTTCTTGTCATCTGTCCAGCAGATCTTTGGCTGGGGAAGTTAGAAAGTCAGTTTTTTGGCCTAGATGGGACCCTTTTCTTGATTTTTCACAATGTCCGTCTTGATTGCAATCTTTTAAATTGCCAGTAAAATGAAATTTTTTACTGTCGCCTGTCTGTAAAATGACATTTTAGAATATAACCTGGGCCTTGTCATATTGGATGACCAGGCTCCTTCTTCAAAACACCTTCTGGTTACGTTGCAAATACCTAACTAGGTACCTATTTCAACATTTCATGCCTGTGTCACGCATCATGTACAAGTTGGCAGGTTGAATGCTGGTTCGTTTTCTGTGCTTGTCTCATTCAGAATGGTGCTTATATGGCAACCCTTTTAAAATCGGCAAATGCCTTAGTTAAAGTGTTGCAGTTTAGGAATTGTGAAAATTGGACAGGATTTTTAATTTTGTGCCACCCAACGGTTTACCAGTTCGGCAATTACCCAGGTACTTTTATGGCCTTCAACTGAGATCATGGATACCTTAAGGCATCACAAGGAGATAGATATTTAAAGGATATTTCACCCTGATAATCTCTGTAAGTAAATCCCCTTTATGTTGCACTGACATTGTCTTGTGCGAATGTCTTTGGTTTGATCAAGTCTCCTTGTAACGCCTTAAGGTACTTGTGCTGGTAAAAAGCAGGCCACTTTGGCAGTTTTCCGAATTGTCTTTTGTTGTCTTTTCAGCAAAAACATCTCTCTTCCTGTGTTTTCTCATCGTTTTTCCATTGTTTTTAAAAATCCAACAGTTGGCAGCCGGCATCCAATTTCCCATTCTCTAGAATCCACCTCCCTCCCGATGAACCATCATCCACTCCACCTGTTTACAAGGAAAACCAGGAGGTTGAGGTGTACTCTCGTGCCAATGAGCACGAAGTGTTTGGATGGTGGAAAGCTGTAATTAAGGTAAGGAATGCATCTACCTACCTATAGAAGCAGGTGACGAAATCCTTTGGCAACTATGGGGCAGCCGGACATTGCCCTGACTCAGAGAATTTCACACTGAAAACCCGAAATGGTAGAGGAAAATTTCCAGGCCACGTTTTACAAGTTTTAGAATTTGAACTACCTAGTTGGGTGATTGCCAACTGTCTCACCTTATTTATTCTTTAAAAAGATTGAATGTGGCAATAATCTTTTTAGAAAGAACTGTCTAAGAACGACTCAGAGGGCATTTTATCATCATATCATTAATCAAGTAAGTACTGGTTGCACCAGTTCGCAGTGAACACAAATTATTGTTCTGCCTTCGTCTCTGAACACATGTCAATAGTTTTGCAAGACAACGCACTTTGCCACAACAGCAACAGTACCACCCAAGATGCTTGGGCAGCAGACTCCGAAATTTTGCCTCACCCGCCATCTGCACTTTCTAATTTCGACCTTTTCCTCGGACTGAAGAAAGAGATTTCTTTGAGGAAAGAAATTTTTGACTGACCAGAAGGTCAAAACAGCAGTGAAGGGGATGGTTCATCAGTCATGAAGCCCTGTGTCAGGCTCAGGGCTTCTACTTTGGAGGGTTGCACAGGCTGCAATAGTAGGGTCAGTTGGGGGAAATGTAAACAGGGGTAAATGGAGACACTCATTAAATTCCATTTTTAATTTGCTTGTGATGGACTGTGACTTGCCACACGAATAGATTTTGCACCCATCTCTTTCAAAATAAAATTTAAACAGGTTGGCTTCATGAACTTCTGATTTGTGATTCATTGAAATATTCCAGCTGTTAAAATGTGAAAAGCAGAAATTCAGAATACTGTAAAAACGACTGTAACTGTGGAAATAGAAGGAAAGTTAACAGTTTTTTTGCTTTCATTGTTCGAGGACAGCTCTATTGTGATGAAGAAATGCATGTGAGATCCCTGACTGCTTTAAAAACCTTTTGCTACCCTTGTTTACAAATACCCCCCATTTTTTTGATTTGGGGTAAATGAAAACAGTCAATTTGGGGTAATTGGAAACAAGTAACTCCGAACTGGTTGAAGGCCAAGATGGGTACTTGGAGTAAAATGTCAAAATCCACGAACAGCAACAGAATGGTGTGCATTTTAAGCAAACATGCCGACTTGATACAGGCAGCTTTAGATCAACAGGACCTATCGTAAAAGGACAAGTTCAACCACACTGCAACACAGGAATACCGTACGGGTCTGTACAAGGCGAAGAGCAATGAATGGATGGATGAAGGAACATTCTTCTATTGATTTACAGATGGCTTCATCCATTTCATTAAGAAGCAGAGAAAAAATTGAGTACCTACCCAAATCATCAAAGCAGCTTTGGGAATAATAACATCCACATTGCTAAATTCGCCAGCCACTTAATGATTCAGCCGCTGGGGCTGGACAAATGTGTTTTCAGCCCCATAGAGAAGTGGGATAGGTACCTAGTTACTTGTGGAACATGGAAAGAGGGCTATGGAGAAATCGGCTATGGGCCATGGGGAAATCGCCCAAACAAGATTCCTCGAGGTTGCTCGGAACAATAATAGGAAACAGTCAGTGCTCAAAGTGTCCCGAAAAAAGGGCAGGAGCGCTTTTTCCAAAAAGGGCAGGATCAAAAATTGCAGGGCACATCGTCCTTCCTGGAGGGCACATCGCCCTTCGAGGAGGGTACTTCACCCATCGCAGAGGGCACTTCGCCCATCGAACAGGGCCAGAAACAGCTCCAAGTGGGAGCACTTTTGCACAGTTCTCCATTTGTGGGAGCGCAAAGGGCTCAGGGCATGTGGGAGCTGCGCTCCCACACCCTCAGGGCGGGCAGGAGCGCGCGCTCCCAGAGCTCCCACACACTTTGAGCACTGGAAACAGTGAAGGATGAATGCAAGAACACTGCAGTTGGCTTTTCCAGCACAGGATGTTTTCCCGTGAATCAAAACAAATTCTCAGAAGAATAGTTCAAGAAAGATCAGCTGCAGCAGGATAAGGAGCACAAAAAGAATTCAGGCCATTCATACTGACAGGATGCAGCCATTGAGGACTTTGATAAACCAAGCAACAAATCAGATGCTGAAGCTTCCACTTCTGATGCCAGTCGAGATAATGTTCTCCGCAAAGAAAGACGAAGCCTTCCTGATGCAGCAATGGATTCTTTGGAGCATTTTATTCGTAGCGTGCAGATGTCAATACAAAGAAAACTGAGAATGGTCCATGATAAGTATGGAGAAGTTTTGACGTCTGATATGGTTCTTCTGCTCATGGCCATTCTTGAGGAGAAAAGGAAAAACACCATCCAGGTAAGGTGCATGGCCATCCTGTCAATGCAGGAAGAAATCCAAAAAGCCACCGTGGAAATAACCAGCAGCAAGTCCGAAGTCAGATGAAGAATTTAGAAGATATTGAGATGGAAGATGTGGCCTAAAGCAGAGAAGACAGTGTTTATGATGAAGAAGAGGAAAAAAGTTGATTCAACTAGATGTCATAGCTCTCACTTGCACCAACAATCGTAAAACTGTCTTTCGTGAAAAGCCAGGAGGTTTCTATGGGCATGATATATCGACTGTTAATTCAGTTCGAGCAAATTATGAGCATTTTCCCGCTGCTTGAATTGAGAGCAGACACTACTAAAATGGGTGAATATTAACCATGTTTTTGAGAAGCCAATACATAAGTTATATTTGAAAATTCTAAATTAAGTTTAGCCATGTTGCAAACAAAATGGGTCATCCTTCTGACATGCAATGGCTTGGGCAGAAACATGTCTATTGTTTTTGTTTCGTTTTGTTATTTTACGAAATTTCTTGATTTCGTTTGGAAGGTGCGTTGCTGAAATGCTGTCCAAGAAATTGACTTTTTCCCACTGCCCTTACTTATTGCCTTACTTATTCCCATTGCCCTTCCTTATTGAAACTGCTCCAGTCATTGAGTTTTGTCATGCAGATATTGGCATTAATGCTTTTAATTTTCGCCCGCATCTGTCAAAGAGGCATTTGCATTGTGGAAGGAAAGTGTTGAAGAACCTGTTTTGTCTCATTTGACAAATCAAACAAACAGGTTCTGTAACACTGCCTTTCTTCCAACACACACAAAGTATCAGCGCCGCTTTGTGATGCATAGACTACTTGCTGCTGATTTTGACAAATGTTTAGAATGGAGAGTTTTGTAAAGTATGTGAGGATGTTTTATGAATCAATTTTGGCAATTCCCAAGCCTAAAGCAAACCTCAGCAAGTTCTGAGACAGGTTGCTCAGTAAGATAAAAACAGTTGTGTTTGTTTTCATTTACCCCAGATTTTGAGGATTGCATATCTGCGTACGACACGGTTTTGTCTCCATTTGCCCCAAATCTTTCCCAGCAAGTTCTGGAGACCAAATTTTGGTCCAAACCATTTGGTTGCATCTCTGTTTACGTTTCCCCCTCACTAGATCCCACCAATCACACAAGAAGCTGAGATGCTTGTTTACATTTACCCCAAAAATGTGGGGTAAATGTAAACAACGGGGGTAAATGTAAACACGGCTCGTAACTATTTAAAAAAGAATTGGATAAAAAATTCACAGTATAGACTTCCTAATAAATGATCAAAACACAGTCTGGTTCAAAGAAATCCATTTTTTTTTGTGTTTAGTTTGGCACAAGGAATGTTCCAAAGTTGAAACTGCAAAAAGTGTTTACAATTACCCCAACTGACCCTAGATTACCTACATAGAGAAGTGGTAATGAGTGTAACGAATTGCAATGGGATCAGAGGAGCTCAAATTATTTGCAAAGATCTGAACTTTTTGATCATAATACATATGTACCTACGTACATTGCTTCTCACTGCGTTACACACTTTCACACCTAAAGAAGGAAGGACAATAATTTCATTCCGAAGCCATGGTAGCACATCCTACCTAACCACTTGGGATTCTGAAAACATTGTGCTAAAGGCATATGTCCACAAATGACCCAAGATTAGGAAACAACCATTTGAAAAGTTTCCTTCAACAAACTGAATTTTCTCGAAGGCAAGCCAATCCACTTTGAGAGGAGAGGCTGTATTTTGCAGAAAGTTGCTCGATACCTCATCAATTCACTTCAACTTTTTGCTTGTTTTGTTTTGCTGGGATTTATAAATGCTTAGAAAATATTTGCTAGGAATGATAATGCAAAAACAAAAATGAAAAAAAAAACAAAGTGCAGATTTTTTTGGGCCAATGATTGTAAGCTTCGATAAGAATGTGTGGATGAATGATGTAAATTCCTCATGGTGTGACTTCGTGAAGTCGTTTTTGTCGAAAAGTCTAAACCCAGCTTTTGCAGCCTGTGGCCACCAGTGGGGTGGATGCCACTTTTCCCGTGAATGATGCCCAAGAAATCCCAAAATGCAGGAAAAATGCAATGCAGAATGAAAAAATGCAAAATGAAAAAATGCAGAAACAAATGAAATTGTCTGATAATTTTGCCGTTGTCTCATTCTGTCCTTGGCTTTTTTTTTATTTATTATTCCAGGTTATCAAGGGCGAATTTCTTGTGATAGATTATGCAGGTTATGAAAACACTTATACGGAAATAGTTTCCAGTGATAAACTGCGGCCAAAGAATGCCAATAAGCCTGTGACAAAGGATACCTTCATCAAATTTGAAATACCTGTTCCTGAGGAATTCCGAGAAGAGTAAGTTTGTTGATCAAGTTCCGTTCAATTCATTGTTTCACAGGGTTTGACGAAAGTATGCAGGCTGTGTGCCCAAAGCTGTTTACGTACAACATCCCGACATTGTGTAACATAAAATGTGTTGGCTCTTCGCAGTGCGTTGCTGTTCTGCTCCCATTAAATTATCGATGATACACCGAAAATAGGCTATTCCACCTACCTGCCTCCAGTTATTCCAAAATGTCTGAGACAATAATTATAATTAGAAAGCTGATTAAAAAGTTGCAAAGATGCTGCTAACTGCAAGTAAATTTCGATGAGTGTGATGTTTTGACCCCTCGATCATGCACAAATGGAGAGATCTGAAATAAAATGCTAGGCAGAGAGAGATCATGCATTGGTGGTAAGGGAGGAGGGGTAAAGCCTAGTGTCAAACTCGTTTATTTTTCGACATATTTTTATTAGGTGAAAGGAGCATAAAATACGACAATATTGATTTCATGTTGACATGCTAATTTCTGTGCCTTTCACTGGAGTTATAAGAAAAACAGGTGCGAGAAAGGCCACCAACAAAAATGCATCTCCTCCTAAACCGTCTGGCAGAATGAAGCCACATTTCACCTTTTGAAAGAGAAATAGGTACTTTTCATCCTGTGGAAGAGTAATAAGACCAAAAATATAGCTTGCTTAAGGGGGGGGGCCTAGATTTTTTCGTAAAAAATGAAAAATTGTCCAATTTTTTAATGTGTGGACCAGATTTGTTGAAATATCTCGTCGGTAAATAATGAAAACAGGGCAAGTAGCATTTTTCAAAATGTTCAGGAGAAGCAAAAAACATTTTTCCAAATTGTCTGCTTATGGAATTGCACCCATTTTTTTGTTGAAAAATGCAGGCAGTTTCTGCCTCCAAAAGTCACTCGCGGCCTGTGATTTGTTTTTGAGATAGATGTCACTTGCACTATTTGTCCTCTTTTAATTTCTTCTTTAAGCTTATTTGCGGAATTGCAAATCAGTGCAAGTCAAGTTTAATGACACTTGCCTTAGTTTTCTCAACTCAAAAGAAGTGGTGAATATCTGTTTGCTATGCTTTGACCTTGTCATTTGCCCCAATTGGCCAAGGCTCTAATTTTCGTTTTCTTGAAATCTTACCTTTGGGTTCTGATTTTTCCAGCTGACAACGGCTGTATTTTGTTCTTGTGAGGGTTGTTGTGTCTGTAATTTTGAGTATTTTGCAATTTTTTTCAAATGAAATCAGATCAAGCGATGTGAAAAATTATTTTAATCCACAAATGCACAATGGAAGTTCTCAAGATTAGCATTATTGGTTTATCAAAAATGAATGACATCCAACATTGTCAACAGTCTTAATCGTCGTCGGCTCAAGCAGCTAAATGCAGAGTATACACAGAAGCCTTTTTTGCATTTTGTAAATCCTCATTCCATTTCTTTAAAAAGTACTTCAGTCCGTTGGTCTCTCAGGAATGGTTTGCATCCTTGCTCCCAGCAAAAATAATGGCAATGGTGTCCGTTGAAGACAACCCACCGAGGGGCAGAGGAGAATGAAAGTTGGATTGAGCAAATTATGTATGAGAGAGTGTTTGAACCATCAAATTCTGAAATAATAAGAAATCAAATAGTCTATGAACAAGAAAAAGATAATCTTTCAAAGAGTGAAAGATCACAAGATAGATAAAAAGAGACAGGGAGCAAAAAGGACTCAACAGGGAGAGAGGACTATGGTGAATGAAGGAAGCGTTTGCTTGGTGGGCCCACAACGAAGTGGTCCTCTTGCTGGCAGATGCAGGTGCCTGACGACCCACATGTGACAGCTGCTGATTTAGGTCCAGACTAACTGTGGCACAGATGATGAAGTGAACAGGCTTGCTAGTTGATGCACACTGACCCACAGATGGTCTGTTCTGGTGGTTAAGTCCAAGTGGAACATCACAGATTCGTGGCTGGATTCTCTCTGGATGCGTTAGATGAGACTGCAGCAGAGAGATGTGTGTGTAAGTCGGAATCAGTCAGTCCATCATTTGCTCATCAAATGGAGAAGATGCTCCATGACACAACGAAACTTCCGAATCATCTTCAGCCAACACACTGAAAGTAACCTCCCTAAAATTGAATCCTGTGTGCATTGCATTCAGCAGCAATTGACTGAAGTTTCAAAGATAACGAACGATCAAAGTAGCTCTGAAGTTTGAAGAAAGATGTCGATGTAAGCTTTGCGGGATCACCAAAAGCCAATTTGAACGCCTCATACAGAGAAGAAACATTGTCCTCATCCCGAAGAAGCATGGAAACTGAAACGAAAGCAAAACAAAGATTGCTAAAATGCAGGGAAACATCGTCAACCCGAGATCAAACCACAGTGAAGGACTTTGCTAGTTTTACGTAATTTCTTCACAGGGCTGCCATTAGTCCACTTTCCATCATTATCAAAACACCAGAATTGGATCTTTGCCGTGATGGTTCATTGGCAAAACCAGTCTAGTCAAACAAGTTACTGTTACTGACCAGCAACTGCATGCATGAAAAGTGAGGAGAAATGCTCACCTATAAAAAGCTTTGAAATCAATACAGTTTGATCCTGCTGAGTGACAAAGTCTGGTGAAAAAAGGGAAACAGATGTCAAAGGACTCCATCTGACCACATCCATAACGGAGTCACTTTCCACAATGTTTTTCAATTATTGGCTTTCCAAACAAAATCACACAAAGAGTAGGTAGTTGTTCATTTCTGCTTCCGGGGTCAGTCAGGAAAGCTCCGTCGCCAATCCTTTCTATTGAACCAGCATCTGTTTTGTTGTCCTGTTTTGCACTGAAATTTTTCTTTTATTCTAACCGCATGTTTGTGTCAACAGCGGTACGATTGCTGGAATTCCAATTTACAACTTGAAAATGGGCTGCAGTTATTGCTCAGCAGCACAGAGAAATTTTGCCCGAACAAAAAACATTTCCTTCGCTGAAAAGATGCCCACGCAAATCCCAAGGCCCTGACTAAGCTAGCATACCAATGAGTGAGGGATATTGGCTATGCCATGCAAGGCATTTTCAAGATGGAATGGACGAAATCACCAGCAATGCAATCCCGACCAGGGCTTCGCAGTTTGTTTGTCTACGTTTAACCACGTTCGTATCATCGAAGGAAGTATGGGCCCAGCAAAAAATAGTCAAAAATAGCGACGAACATTGTGATGAGCTGATTTGTAAAAAATGGCTAACCGTTTTCTTTTCCATGTGGATCTAATTATTATCAAGAAGCTACTAACTGCCTTTGTTTTTGCTGCCTTCGTCATCCGTTTTTGTGGCCATGGAAGCAATCCGCCACGAGATCATCCAGCCGCAATCGGGACCAAACACCAAAAACTTGGAAAATTGAGAACAGGCCCAGTAACACTGGAGCTAAGATGTAGGTATGCCCTACGAACAGCAGAGAAGAAGAAGAGCTTCAGGAATAAGAACACCTGTTAGAAAGAACTGGAGAATTACATGTCCAGCCTTCATTGAATCTGCAGAGCAGTTCTTATGGTTTGTACTCGTATGCAAAAACGGTGACAAAACAATGGGCCCTCCAGAGAAGACTCGATAAGTTGACAAACCAGTAAGAAAAGCCTGGATGGAGCACCATTATGTTCGAAGATCAAATGGGAATTTATTACCGTGTCAGGTGTTCAAACCCGTGACACAACACAGTGCAAGTGTGCTCCCAGACAAGACTTGCACTGTTTGGCTTGTTGATGGCTGAATGACAAGAACTTTTATTCGATGAGGAAAAACAGTGCAAGTCATCTCAAAAAAGACACTTGCCCTATTTTGTATCTTCGGTTTGAGAAGACAATTCTTGCAAGCGCATGGCAAACTAGTGCAAGTAAGCTCTGGCAGACATTTGCCCTATTTTGCTCACCCACAAAATGACAAGAAAGATGCTTGCACTACTTTGCAAACCAGAGTTATCCTGTTTTGTCCTTTCATGAAAATCAGCACAGACACTTGCCTTGATTGGGACTTTGGCTATTTGAAGAGATAGACTTGCACTGTTTATACCATACGATAGAGGACAAAAAACCATGGCCAAAAATGTAAATAACTCAATTTCGGCCAAAAGTGGACTTGCCCTGTTTTCATTATTCACCGACGATCTGATTTCTGATGGTTAAAACCAATTGCAAATATCTGATGAAAAGATGGCATACGAAAGACCGGAGGCATGTTTTTTTCCATTCACCAGAGAAATCAGCAGTAAAATGAAAATATTCTCAATATTTGTTGCTATTTTTCTCAACTTTTTGTTTTTACCACATTTTTTCTGTGATACATAAAATGTATCACTCATCCATTTTTATGTGATCATGTTCAAATTTGGTGTACTTATGTAAAAAAAAAAAACAATTCCAAAGCGACAAACAAGGCCACATTTGACAATTTTCCCCTCCATTTCGAGTTCTTAACAAGACAAAGGGAAAAAATGCTTAAAATTTACCGCTTTTCTAGCAGAGTGACAGATAATCACCGGCCACACAATTCTGGGGCCAAAAAACAAGAAATTGGGCCTTGTCAAAAGTTTTGGCTTGGATTTTTACCCCTATAACCTGAATTTGGGCATTCTTGCACGTGTGGTTATCGCTGTGCACGGGACGGAACATCGCCTTATTTTTCCACTAAAATGGCTGCTGTAGCCAAACCGGAAGAGCAACAGTGTTCAAGTTTTGCACAGAAGTTCTCTTTATTGGTAACAAAGAGTGTGCAAAATTTGGACAAAATCGGTCAAAATAGAAAAAAGTTTGCCAAAACCAGGTTCCCCCCTTAAAACGAAAAAAGGGCACTATTTTCGGTTTCCTCATAAAAAATGGATCCAGTGCAGCTAGGAAAGTTGGTCTAATGACATTTTTCCAGGCAAAGTTGGGGAGTGGGGACCCTGCAAACATGCCTGTGAAGATTTTGAAGAGCCCTGCTGATGCAAAGAGGAAGGTCGTTTGAATTGGGGGGTCGTTAATTAATTGTTTCAACAACCATCAAGCAACCCACTACAGGCCGTAAGGACATCAACCTCGGATTAATGCTAATCCAAGGTTGCGGATTAAAATTTTGCCAATTACTTCAATGGAAGAAATTTAGTCCGCAACCAGTGTTGCCAGACACTTTTTTCATTTTTCGCAAGATTTTTTGCCCAAAAACCGCAAGAAATCGCAAGATTTTTTCGAAATTCGCAAGAAAAATCGCAAGAGAGAAATATTTGCTTTTCACAGGATTCTGCACCGAATTTCGCAAAAAATTGCATCACAACGTCATTGGGGTTCCCGACAATTTCTTTCTCAAACGGTTTTGTGACCCATGCCTGTTCGCGGGTGCTTCAACAACACAAAACACAATCGAAAGTTTTTGCAAATTGGTAAAGATAAGATAGGCAGGTTGGCCTGTGTCTGTCGGTAAAAAATAAAATGAAATAAAAAGGGGACAATTTACCGCAATGTTGATTCAAGCCCCACAGTTGAACCGCGGATTCTGCGAAAACCAATCAAACCAAATCCAACCTGTGGTTCCGCACAATTCGCAAAATGCCATCCGACAATTGTCAACCTCACTTCAGAACGCCCCTTTAAAACATGAAAATGTCAAGAGGAGGTTCATGTCATAATTTTTGGGTGGCAATATATTCTGCAGACATACCCACCTTATTCTGGAAAATTCATGCATTCCTTGAAAATTGACAAAAATGCGAAATTTGACCCGCTATGGTTGCCCATGGTTGCTGCATCAAACAGCTATTCCACTAACATTTGTCATGATCTGGACACACTGATCCTGCAAGAGTGATGAGCATTTTGACGACAAAATGTCCACAGAATCGAAACTCCATAAACTTCAAATTACTCAAAAAGAGCACGACTCCAAAGAGAGAAAAGAATATGGTTCCGCGCGAAAGCCGCCGCATCGACGATCCAAAGCGAAATGCTCAGCCATTGCGAACCTGGTCATGTTGTTCAAACAATTGAGAGGTTCCTGGGTTCGCTCTGGCTCAGTATTTGGGATTTTCCTCTCCTGGAATTTTTTCAAAACTTGACAAAATTATTCCTCCAGAGATGACTCTCTGTTTGTTTGAAAGCCAAAATCGTGTCCAATATTTACTGAAAACCGCAAGAAAGTTGCAAGATTTTTCTTCAAAAGTAGCAAGGAAAATAGCAAGTCGCAAGACAAAATTTTTTCCCGCAAGACACTCTCAAAAGTTGCAAGATCTTGCGAAAAAAGTAGCAAGTTGGCAACACTGTCCGCAACCTCGGATTAGCGTTAATCTGGAGTTGATGTCTCCGCGGTGGGTGTGCCAAAAAAACGGCCCCAGCAAGCTGCCTCCACCCTTCCTCTGTATCCCCTCGTGCTTGGATAGGCAGCATTCAGCATGGAGCTGCTGCATGAAGACCCGTGCTTGGATGTTTTGGGTTGCTCTTAAAAGGGGTGCTGGTTTTGGGGTAATTTGTAATGAGTACCTAGTTGGTTTTTACTACCATTTGGTTTGCTTGCCGCCCAAGATTGCGACATTTCGACTAACTTGCCCTCGATGAATGGCAAGATGTTTCAATTTCTTTGTGTAATTGGGGTCAAACAATGCTAAGGTAATTAGGGTCAAACAATGTTAACGTAAAGGAAATAGAAAATGCCAACTCTATCACTTGAAAGACCACGTTTCTTTCTTTCTGTGAACCAAATTTCCGCATTGTAGCATAAAAACTCTGCGATACAGCAAGCGAAACATTTCAGTGTAATGCAAAAACGAAAACAGCAATAATAAAGTAAATGTTGGAAATTTTGCCTCGCTCATGCATATCTCTCTTCACGTTCGTTCACATTCTCAACAAACTGTAGGTGAGAGTTAATCCAATTCTAAATCATATCTGAAATCAGTACCTAATGCTTTGACAATCACAGACTGCAACAAAAATATTCAGACAAAAACACAAAAAATAAAAGCAGTCAATTTTGGATGGGACCACATTAAGATTGCATTCTGTGGTGATTGACACCATGGTGGTATGGTGGTCTCTTAAAAAGTGATCGACATGATTGTTTTGGCACCACTTGACAGAAATTCTTGACATTTCGGTTCAACCTAGTGAATCTTCACGTTCTTTTTTTCTTCAAAGACATGAATGGGTTATTTTCGGCTGTGCCATTTTACCACTACTAAATGCTCGTCATTGTGAATTTGGTGTTGCAGCAAAGGTTTTACGAGTAGGATCTCACATGTCGTCATCTTTGTGTGCTGTGTGTTTGGAAAATGGCTTTCTTAAACCTAACGTGCGGTTTCTATAAGCAACTGCCTTCTAAAAAATATGGTAGCCTTTTTCGCATGTCGAGTCAGAGTTCCTCGAAAAAAAAAGGATAGGATAAGATCAGAGTAGGCTCCGAAATCTTAGGCCACAAAGCATTTTCTTTTCAGGAGTGCTGGAAATGCCTCTTTGGATCTTTTTGGACGTCTTGTTTGAAAGTCAGTTCTTTTTCTTTGGCGTTCTATTCTTTGTGCTGTGTATTGCAGCATGTCTCTCTCATTTAGAAGTTATTTTCCAGCCAGATGGGCACATACGAGTAGTTGCAAGCAGGGATGGGTAAACGTATAAAACTCCACGTATTATACGTGCGTATAATACGTACGTATAATACACGTAGAAAACGTATAAAACCTAAAAGTCGAGTAATACCTCGTTTTTTGCAGAAAAAGCTGCTCTTTAACATGCTAAGATTCTATTATCACATTAAAATAATGACAAGCATCATCAATGAAAGGAAAAAAAAATTAAAACAGTTATCCAGTAAAGCCCCGCAATTGGGCTACTTTTAAGTTGGCCACACAAGATTTTTAGCCACACACCATTGTAAAATGCATTTCAAAATTGCATGTGCACCAACCATGTGAATGTTGATGCTGCCAATTGGAATTATTTGCTTGCATCTTTTATAACATAGGCCTAGATGCATGTAGCTCATGTGCCTGGTAAAAGAGAGAAGTGCACAGAAAACCAAAAATGACAATAATGAGAGAAGGCAAAAAACTAACATCACTGGCAACATTGTTGTTAAACAGCAAATGGATGCAAGAATGGTGGCAATGAGAAGTGCCAAAAAACAACCTCTTGCTTTGTCTCACCCTTGCAACCTTCATTTGCAAGGAAGCTTGTACCATAATGAGAGTGGGCCCAGAAATCCTGACTGCCGGATTCGATCTGGAGTTGCCTTACCCAACTTCATTGGGCCGACTCAATATTCCTGTGCCAATTCTCTTTCTGGTCTAACAGCCTGGGGGTCCAGCTTTCTGCGATCACCGGAAAAATGACTCAGCAGTGACAGCCAGTAAATGGCAAACACACATGCTTGAAACCACCTAAGTACTAATGCATATGGCATTGTAGTGAAGGCCTATAGAATAAATGCACTGGGAAACCATGCAATCATTGGCACAATCGTTTTATCACGATTGCTTCATCATTGTTTCATCGCGATCATTTCATCACCAACCTACCTATTTCGTTTTCTTTCATCTTTTACGAGTATTTCATTTTTTTACCCACTAGGTATTTTGTAGATTTCATATCAGATTGTGAATGGGTGGTGATGATGCTTGCTTGTGAATGGGTGTGGCGATGATGCTTGCTTAGGGGTGCACTTGAGTGATTGTATCTGTGATTGCTGTTTGAATGCTACATGACTAGGTTCCGTCCACATTCTGATAATATGTTTTCCGAACTCCTGCCCCCTCCTTCATTTACCCTTTCCTTCTTACGGATATTGCAGCCGATGGCCGATTGGTCGCGCATCCTTTCCTTCCCTCCCTTCCTTTTCCCAGGTATGCCTATGTGATGAACATTGCTGTTTTCTGATAACTTTGCTGTTCGCCATTGCTAATTGCCTTGATGGCATGAGAGCGTGGAGTGCAGACTAAAAAAACGTTCGTCCAAAATAAGCGCAGAGCACGTGGCAGAAAATCTCACATGAACTGCAAATGTTGAAAAAAAAAGGTTAATCAAAATCCTGCCAGATGCAAGCAAGAATCCAGCTGAGGATGGGAGTGAGAAATCTGGCATTTGAGTACTTGGACAGCTTATGGTTCGTCGATGTATGTATCAAAGGCAGAGCAAAGGATCGGGAACTTTCAGTTCAGATGAAAACTCGGGAGAAAATGGCAATTATTTTTCTTGATTTTCGTCCACATGCCATTGTAGTGCGAGCCGTTTTGAAAAGAAAGCCACCATAAAAAATGTTTGCAAGCAGTGGTTGGCATTGTGAATGGATCAGCAGGCGATGCAACCACGTCAAGAGGTTAAAAAACAAAGTCACAGTTTCATTTTTTTGTCTGTTTTTAACCTCTTGACATGGTCGTATCGCGTGCTAATCCAAAGCCATCATTTTTAGACAAAAATCTAAAAATGCAATTTAAGCTGTTTTTTTATCCCTTCCAGCGATCATTATTTCCGACAACTTATTCAGGTTTTATTCCTCCTACGCTAACCTAAGTTGTAAAATAACTTCAGAATTGAATTCCTTGTAAAATTGCACCCCCAAGTCATGTGTCACATGTTAAATTTTTGCACACGTATAATACGTACGTATAAAACACTTTTATACGTACGTATAATACGACGTATTATATGTAGAAAACTCACGTATAATACTTAAGTATTATACTTACCCATCCCTGGTTGCAAGGCACATTGACTCCAGCATGGTTAATCCATGATCTATTTTTGTTTTTGTTTTTTTAACATTTTCCAGCTCTGAGCCTGAGGGTGCTCACGCCACCTTCCAAAAAGCAATAGATGCACTGATTTGCAGGTATGACAGAGATCGAGGGGTGCTCACAATCATAACCAGGTCAGAGCAAACAAGAAAGAAAGCAGATATTCTCCAGGCCATGCATTTCCGCAACCTGTCACAAAAGTACTTTCTAAGGAAGCGGGCCGAAGAAGCAGCTAAGCAATTGGAAACTACTAAACTCCACTCCACCACAGGGTGAGCATTTAGCACATTTAGTATTTTTTGGTTGTTTGTTTTTATTGGCAAAATCCACTGTTTGTTTTTGTTGGTAAAATCTGCTTTGTTTTTATTGGGAAAATCGACTTTTTTCTTTCCAAGCAGCGACAAAATTTGCATTAAAGGCTATGTGCCTTTCATTGTGAGAGTCGAACTAACTAGGTCTGCTCACTAATTGGACACAATTTCACAGCTTTTCACACAATGCTTCCACCGACACAGAAGAATGAAAGCACGAATGTGGTGCTGGAGTCTTTCTCCAATTTGCAATACTTGTAGTTGGTGTTGCAAACTTTTAAATTAATGCTGTGGTTTGGTTGGTTTTTGCAGCTGAGGGTATAACAGCACTTTTGGAGGTAACTCAGGACCAGTCAGTTTCTTAGATGAAAACAACAAACCTAACCTATGAAACCATTACCAGCAGGACAAGCATAGTTTCCAGCGGGACAAGCAAGACAAGCACACAAGCAGGTTCAGTGTTTTAGTCGCACCCGCTTCCCTGGCTCTTTACCAAGGCCAGCTGTTTTCACTTGACCGAAAATGGTAAATAACAGTGTGCATATAGCAAAATTTGAAAACAAAAAATAAATGGAACATGATCTTTCATCTTGTTGTGTTACGATCTGGAAATTTGTGAACTTGTGAAATTAAAATGAAAAAAATGTAGAAAAATGTGTTTTTAGAAACAGTCTAGCAAACTTTGCTTACGTAATTAATTTTAGCTGAGAATAGGAAAAATTGCAGTTTTGCTGATGTACAGTAATTAAATAAATTATTCTTGTTCAATGAACCGAAATGAATGTGAGCATGTTGAAAATGTGCCAATCCTTGGAAGGGTGAGAAATAACGTGGGCCTACCTATATCAAAAGTGCAACAGTTATGATGAGTGCATAATCAGGGAATCATTGTCACAACATAGCACACTTGAAATGGAATCCACACAACATTCAAAAATCCAAAACCCCGAACAACCTGGTATGCATCCGCATCCATCTACTCGTAGTGTGCAGCTGTACACGAAGCGACAATGAGCCCAGAGCTCTACATTTTTCTTGCCCAAAAAATAAACAACAACTTACTCGTACACCCAAAATGTCAAGCATATGCTTGTTGTCCATTCTTGTATACGACACTAGATGGATGCACGCCAGGTTGTTCGGTTTTTGCTATTTTTTTAAAAGAGCCGAGCTGAGTAAAGTGAAAAAAAGTAGGATCTGATAAATGCTGATTTTTCCTAATTTTCAGACTGGATAATGGAACAAGCAAAAGCAGAGAGGTCCTGCAGGCCATACTGGGCTTTCATGGTACCTGCTCTGTTGATCCATTACAAAGCTAATTGAAGCCAAAACAAAAAGACAAGTTGTTTGTTGTTTCAAAAATGACGAGAAAGATTTTCCAAATCTGAAAACCGATTTTCATGGATAAACAAATTAATGATCTTTGCAGTCATCACAACTATTGGGCACTGTACTAGGAAGGCTCAGGTCCACGTGGGCTTCCATGTCATGCAGTGTCACGTGATGCTTGCAAATTTTTGATGTTGCTTTCTCTGTTGCAATAATTCTGTCTTTGCCATGTTTCTTCAGTTCCTTCACGGATGAGTTTGAAGTGAAATCCGAGTTAATGGGTCTGTCAATTGGAGCGCATGGGAATAATATTCAGCAAGCAAGGAAAGTAGAGGGGATTACCAACATTGAACTTGAAGAAAATTCTTGCCGATTTAGAATTTCTGGAGAGGTTGGTGCTTGAATTTTTACACTTTGTTCCATTGTTGATGAATTAAGCTTGGTACTTTTGGGTCCACCAAAACATTTTGTACACAGACGAAACAATTGTTTCAGGCTTATCGGAAAGGCCATGCAGGGCCTGTCCAAATTGGTTATTCTACAACGTGCAGGCGAGAATAAGGGTGTACAGGGACGGTCCAAATTCAGCATGGCTTGAAGCAGTTCCATGCTTTATAATGTGAATGTCGTGTAGTTTGTGGTGCATTTAGCCGCTGACTCCTATTTGTGTCCTGATTGGTTTACGCCAATGTTAGATAGAAGTGTCTGCAGCAACCACTTGTCATTGCTGGTCATACCCCCACTTCACAGGTCTCCCTATCGGGCTGGTGAGTTCAACAGTGAAAAAAGTTTCTCCGAATGCGCTGATTTTGTTGGCACCATAAAAATCAACACAAGTTATGAGACATCGATTGGAATCAATTCATCGGAAGGAAACAATTTTTTAAACCAATGTTCGTTTCTCTCTAAATCATTTGATAAGTGACCAAAAGCATTTTACAAGCTGCTTTGGATCATGATTTGTGACAAAATGCTTGCTATAACTTCACTCACCTCTGTTTTTTGAGAACAAAACTCATCTGGAAGACATGGAGTAGGAAATGATTACTATTTTGGTTGGTTTGGTACATACCTAAATCTACGGGGTCGCACAATTAATTTCATCTTAATTCATGACATGTCATTGCATATGGTTTGGTTGTAGATATGTGTGATGTGAAATTGGTTTATTCAGAACTTTCGCCCTCTTCATATACCGTGCTTGGAGTTTGTTGCCGCGGGGAAAATGCACACTTTTTTCTGCTGAAATTAAACAAAAATTCACATGCATCAATTTTATCATCTCACCACAATGACCTCTTCGGCAGTGATGATTTTCTCACTGTTCTGCTTTTAGCAGATGATTATCATTGTCATGATGAAGCATTCGGAAATATGAATCATACATCCTTAGTTTGGCCAGCAAAACGAGCTCAGAATGAAACCATGAAAATCCCAAGGTTGACATCTGCATGAACATCAGTGAAGCTCCGGCAACCATACCATTTCACCTTTTCCATCTGTGCATGAACAAGAGATCATCCAAGAAGACTATTCGTAAAGTTCAAAAAGTTCATTCACCCACTCGCACAAATCCAGCAAAAACTATCAGCAGGGCTGAGAGTGTTATTGTGATGAGACAACCATGTTATTTTGATGAGACAACTATGTTATTCCGTTTTTTAAGTTTTGTGTTTGCTTGGTTGTAACGGAAGTATTGAGCAAGCAATAGCAGCATCTGAACAGCCTGCAATTATTTACTTAAGCATATTATTTTGAACCATTAATCAGCATCTGACCTCATTCAGTGCCTCACAACCTTTCACTGGTGTCTAATCAGTACCCACCAAACAGAATCTGCGAGTTTTATAACTGCTCAGCATAAGCCTTTTGTGAGTTTCGAACCATTCAATTCGGACATCCAATCTTCCTTTTGCGCATATTTCAGAACCATGGAAAAATTTGTCCAAAATTTCTTTTCTTTTTTTGTGGAGCTTGGTGCCAAATGAAGCCACTGAATTTCTTTGCAGAATGTGATGCAATTTTGATGCTTGTTTTTGATTTTTGATGTTTCTATTTTTTCTACATGTTGTTGAATCTAATGAGTACCTGTTGACCTTATGAATTGCGATCAAGTGGCTGCGTTCTATTTTTCAGACTGAGGAAGCCGTAAGAAAAGCTCGGAGTTTGCTCGAATATGGCGAACTTACGATTCAGGTGCCTCGGACTTTGGTCGGGAAAGTAATTGGCAAGAATGGAAAGATCATTCAGGAAATCGTAGATAAAAGCGGCGTGGTAAGAAGACCATCTGTAGTAAGTGCATAATGCTACGTGTTTGGCCAATGAGAATGATCTTTTCAAATTGCTCTCTTCATCAATTAACTCACTTCAATTAATCTGTAAGGTACATCCATAAAGATTTAACGTAACTGTCATGAGAGATAACGGCCTCCAATGGATCCATTCTATAATGAAGACCTCCATTGTATCATCTTCTTGGTAGGTACTTTTTTAATTTTTTTCCTGTGCCGTACTTTCTTGGAATTGAACATGCTCATGGAATTGAGGAATTCTACATACAAAATATTTGCTTAAGCGTTTTTGATTTTGGAAATTCATTTGGCCTAATCGTTTGCTGCGAGATCAAATTATTGGCACTTTAGCAATTGACCTTGCAGTTCATTTTCTTTTAGCATGCTACCCTTTTGCCAATTAAAGTATTGCAGCTTCTGATTGGGCACATTTCCTATGATTTGGTATCTCAATTCAGGGCTTCATATTTTGGCACTCTTTTTAGGTGTATGGCACAGGCAGGCTTAAATTGCAGAACAAAGGGGCCATTGCACACCTTGTACAGAGAATTCATTCTGCATGTAAATGGCGATTCTGTTAAGCAAAAGGCATCTTTATCGGGGGTATCTTATACCTTTCAAATGAATAAAGGCTTTAGTTTTTGCACAAATTGTTATTTTCCTTAACTGCATACCGGCTATGTCATAAACGGCCACAATTAGGGCTGGAGTTTTCTGGCCAAGTACCCTGTTGTGCGGGCTTAATGATTGATCTTTCCATTTGTATCCTTTTTATCTTCAGATAAGGGTAAAAATTGAAGGTGACAATGATCGTGATCCGGTGGATGCCGATGATAGCTCAATCCCGTTTGTTTTTGTTGGAACAATGGAAAGTGTTTCGAATGCACAGCTGCTATTGGAATACCATCTGAAACATCTCGAGGTGAGACAATAATTCTGAAAGAAGATTAACATGCCGCAGTTCTCCTGGTTGTCTTTTACGAAGGTCGGTAAATTAGTTTTGCAAGCTGGCCCCAAAAATTGAAAAGGAACGATTTACATTGGGTGTTCTTCGAAAAATCAAGAAATGCATTCTTTCGGAACATTCTTGCAAATTTTCAGCCATCTTATGCGAGTTTCAGGAAAACTATGGTCATACGAAAGGAGTTGCTTTTGTCATCTGAATTAATTGATTTTGAGAGGTGTTTGACCCGAAGAAATTGCATCCCTGCCGCGCTCTTTCGAATTTTCGAAAAAGGTCAAAAGTGGCACGGTTCATGCTAACATGTATCTTGATGATGGGTGCCAAGAACAACTTTTTTCTCCTGCAGGGCATCCCTATTTTCTTCACTACAAACGTAGGAAACTATTTTCTACGAGCGTAACAAACTCGCGTAGCAAACTATGCCTTTTTATTTTTGTTTTGAATCCCAATTTTCACGAGCATATTGTGCCTCAGAGAGCAATTTGAACCTTCCGTTCAATTGCCATTTAGATATACCCTCCTCACCAAAAGTCTTCAAACATAGGAGGTCATTATTTACTCAGGTGCCATTTGGAATCAATGGCAGCAAACGCCACTGTAGATCATGATTCCCGTGTGAGGCGTGAAGTTGTACCCACGGAGCCCTGTTGAAATTTGGTGGCCCCTGTATTATGCAGTCCTTTACAATTATTTCTCCCATGTTCGAGGACATTTGGTAGACTGATTAGTTTACTGAATCAGGCCACTGATTAGTTGGTAGGCGGCAGGCTGTTTTACGTGGAATGGGATGGATTCTAACAAATGCCATCTCATGGTGTCTCAAATGCAAAAAGATGAAAGGCAAGGTGTAATCCAATGTGGAAAAGTTTGATATTCTAAATACAAGTGACAACAGCTTGAAGTTCACAATGGTATATTCCAACCACCATTGGTCTGGTGACAAAAAATCTCAATAATTGTAATTTGTAGTCTCTAAATTTGTAAATTGTGATCACAAATAATCTCATTTGGTCCCTTGTACTTTGCAACATAAATGCTGACCATAGGAGAGCAGTCGATTTCTCTGATTTAGGCTATTTTCCAATTCCTGGCTTTGTTCAAAATGTGAGTTCATTCGCTCTTTTTGCAGTTTCAGTGCCAAGTGGAGAGCAGTCAAATTTCTCTGACTTTGACCTTTTTTCCAATTCCTGCCCTTGCTTTAAATCAACGTTTTAACATTTTTCTGTGATTTACATGTTTAAAATATTACCTATGCAGAAAAATTCTGGCTACAGATCAAAGAACTTTTTCAAGCTTTTATAGGTAATGGTTCGTTACAAACTTTCTCGTCTGCAGACCGTAAGATAATGAAGTAGGTAGTTAAGACAAATTACAAACCTAAACATTAATATTTTAATCGAAAAATACAGCTAGAAGAGTTGTGTACGTCACCACTCTACCTTGGAGTTGTTTGCAGTAATTGTGTACGCCGAATTGAGTTTTCTACGCGTAGAAAACTCGACGTAGGCAACCTCGACGTAAATTATGTCTAGTTCCGTACGTCTACCCATCCCTGATGCCAACTAACTCCGGCCCAACTTGCATCGAAATGCATGTCGAGAAAGCAAACACTTGGTCGAAATTGATGAGGAGAAACTGTTTGTTGATGCGCATCTTCATTCATTCAAACTGCGTCAGTTCCTTGCAAGAGTTTGTCCATGAGAAGTTTCTCTGCTAATAATTTTGAATAGCCACAGTTGAATCATTTCATGTTTTCTTTGCGCACAAACCTGTTTGTTTACCTTTCTGCTCAATGGTGTTTGGACAGTTTGCCTGAGACACCATTTGATCCAAAGTTTTGTGAGTCTTCTGTAATCAGGGTAGATTGCTGAAACTGTGCCACAGAATAGGCACTTAAGGGGGGGGGGCGAAACCTTCGCACAAAACTTTTTTGTTTGTTAACTGATTTTCTTCAAATTTTGTACATCGTTCGGGGTCATTTCAACTAAGAACTGTGCAAAATTTCACACCCCTAGTGTCATTAGTTTAGCCGCTGTGGCCATTTTATATGCAAAAAGTAGGCCAAACTTTTGATCACTGCAGCGCATAAACCGTTGAAGCTAGTGACATCCAGTTTGCACCAAAGTCACCAAATTGTGCCAGAATTTGGCTAGAAAGGTCAACAACCTAACACCTAACTTCGCTTTTGCACCAGAATCAAATTTATGCTCATCGCATCAAAAAGCGGTAAACTTTTACTGCCATAGTTTTAAAAAGCCTTTACATCTTGGAAATACTGTAAGATAGTCAAATTTTGAGACCATTCTAGCCAATTTGGGACACTTTTTTTTACATAAGTATGCAAATTTTTAACCTTCTGTGTTGTTCCCAAGCTGAGATATGATATAGCATTCAAAAGTTTGCTGAACATGAAAAATCTTAGTTCCGAGTAAATCGAAGATTGATTAACGGAATCGCGTAAAAATGCATTGAGATGCCTTCGCATTCAGGTCCGTAACTTCTAAACTACATGGAATTTCAAAAAACCGTTTGCACCACTGGAATCAGCAGATTTTCATGTATAAACTCACCTAAAAATCCAAAAATGTAATTTTCAACCATTTTTCGATTATCCGAAGGTTCCCCCTTAAAATGGAGGCAAAATCCCCAGCAGGTGCGCTCTCACTGTGTGGAACCACTTTCTTACACCATCGATATTTTGTTCCGTCTGTGGCCTGTATTTTCACCCCATGATAAGGGTTGTCTTTGAAACATCGTGTACCACTTTGGGATTGTTCAAACCACCAACCGGTAACTGCAAACAGGGGTCACTGACCCCTGTGAACAACTACTAAAGTGGCCTGAATTTTGGTGGCGTACTCTTGAGGAAACATCTGAATGAACAATTGAAAATTGTCGACTCTGTTTCAGAACACCATGCTTTTTCGGCAGAGTAAAAACCGGAACATTTTCAAATGCCTGTATTACAGAGGCTGAATCAGATTCCCTTTGGAACATTAGTCACAAAGGCTTGGCATTACAAGTGACCAAAAAATCACTAAAATCGGGTGAACGCCAGCCAAGCTCTGGGCCGACTTGCAAAACTCATTTACCGATCCACATATGCATGTCCCGCACCACTCCTGCACTTGCGAAAAAGAAAAAGAAATTCGGAACAGTTCCACATCAGGAAATAATTTCGACCTTGCAACAATGATTCATTCTTCTCCAACTCTTATCATTTTCTTTTCCGTCAACGTTCTGGCCTCAAATGACCACCTTTTGCTGTTTAATTTTTACTGGATGTGTTTGTTTGACAGGTTATTTTATCCTGAGTTGGATTGTTTTGATATTGCTCTTGGAGTAGTGATGATACCAAATGTGAAGTGGTGAGAAAATGGCTGAACTTCCCCATTTGAAGATGCACCCTTTTATTTAATGTCTGCAGCATTTCACCCCATCGTAAATGGCGCTCTTTGTTTCGGTAACCTGTAACATGTCAATATACTGCTTGATATCTGCTATGCCTGGAAAACATCCCCGAAGTTCGTGTATTCACATGTAGGTGCATATTCAAACTTAAACTCTTATCTGGACACTTTCTCTAGCAAAAATGTTATAAAATTGTGTATTTATATGCAACCCAAGCATGTTAAAACTAACAAATTTTCCAAACATAATCAGATGGGTGGTAATTATTGTATTTTACACCACTTCACAGAAATTGAAAAAGTTTTCACAGTTGGAAGTGCAATCTGGTATTTTTTTTTATTCTGCTGCAATACTAGAGGCATCAATTGAAAGCGAAAACTTTGGTCATAATGTTTGATGGGTGATCTGATGGATTAATGTAAGAGTGCTGTGCAACCTGAGATATGTGCTCATGGAACATTGTAATTATTTTTTTTTTTTATTAACGACGAGTATTTTTATTTTATTCTTCTTATTTATTTTTCTCTTGTTTGCCTTTTGCCTTCAGGAAGTGGAACAGATTCGCTTGGATAAGGTCGAAATTGACAGTCAATTGAGAACCTTGACAACAGGTGGTCAACCAAGGAACACAGGGTTTGGAATGATGAGGCGGAATGACGGGTGGGTTCCATTCCATTTTTATTTTACTTTCATTTTTTGGAAAAAGGCTATAAATTTGAAGCTATACGGAACACGGTAGATACTAAACACGTGTATGATGTGTTTTATCAAACAAGTTGATGTTAGTCTATGGGAAGTTTTTGCCCTCTAGAATATCTATATATCTATATATATATTTATATCTATATATATCTATATACAGGGTGTCCAAAAAGTCACGCACCAATGGACAGTCGTGGCTTGAGGCGAAACGTAATTATTGTGAAAAGTTGCGTTGGGCTCCTGTCTTGATAATTGTGGAGTCGTCCTATTTCTGCGAGGCTTGCTGTCGTTCCTCCTCTCCCTTTTCCTTCGTTTTGGCAGGTGAATAGCGCGTTTCGTGCACAAGGGTCAGTTCACTTTTTTGGCGAGCGTGCTTCTTGTTTTGCCGCTTCACCTGGTCTTGATTGAAATGCCTGCGTTTTCGGAACAGAGTCGAGATAGTCATGTTGTTTACTGAGTATGAACAGCGACTCTACGAATGGCAAGAACGAGACGGTTCGCACTTTTTGTACAGTTTCATTGAAATATAAACCCACAGCCCATTGGTGCGTGACTTTTTGGATACCCTGTATATCTATATATCCCACCCGACCTGGTATCTGTCTTATGACAGATTTTTCCACCTCCCCGTGGTGGGTGGGGGGCAACGTATGTTGGTGACTGATTAGACTTTGGCACCACCACGGTCACCAACGCCCTGAGGCAAATGGAGGTAGGTGGGCCAGCGGATCTCGCGGCCAATTAGCCTCTTGGATAGGTGAACGGGCAAGAGATTGGCTGTGTCTGCCGTCCCGGAGGCCAAGCAACCTCTTGGACAGGTGAACGGGCAAAGGGACGCCTCCAGATTATTCCTCAGGGTCCTGATGACTCCGGCGGCCAATGAGTCCCTTGGATGGACGAACGGGCAAAGGAGGATGGGATACGGCTAAGAGAACCAGAACCCCGCGCTTGTCCCGACTTGTCGGAAGTACCCCGTGTGGCCGGCGGGGGCGCGAGGACCCAATAGAAGGCTCCCGAAGGGGTTGACGGTGCCACGGTTGTAAAGTTGTTCCTAAAGCAAAACCAAAGAAAAAACGGACGGACCCCCCGGTAACGAACCCCAGGTGCCGTACTACACCTGTTCCCGGATCCAACGGGGGTGTGCAAACACCCCCCGAGGTTATTGACCCCAATTTGGAAACTCACACCCAAAACCCCGGTGACCTGGAGGGAGGGCAACCCCCCAACAGGCCTCTGAGTAACCCCGGTGAGCCACTCTCAGTGGCAGCCCCAGCTCATGATGTTTTGCCAGTGGCCTCGGCCACATCAATGGCAACCACTCGAGAGGGGGCACCCCGCAAGCGCAAACACTGGACGATTGAACTAAACGAATCTGTAATGCGCTTCTACTACGTTACAACTCGGCTGGAGAAGGAAAAAACCCGTTTGCT
>JASGXE010012412.1:0-38026 GCA_030068105.1 Sinentomon sp. SZTP_YWyxl
GCGGTGTAGGGAGGGGCACGGAGGGGTCGGGGTGTCCCCGGGAGTTTCCAGGCCATCACACATCTCTGGGTTTTCGGGTTCAAATCTCGGCAAAAAGCTCATCTACGCTGATGAGAATGAGTCACCTTTGCCCGGTTGCTATCCAGCTTCATCAACGATCATGAGCATGAGTCATTCTCTCTCTGGAAAGTTTCCTTCACCCTATTACGTAATTATGACGTCATTGTGAAGGGTAGGAGTCCCCTGGGGAGGCGAAAAAGGGGCGTGGCCGCCCTATTGTTTGCCGGTCCGCCGAGCGCCTTTTAAACTCTCGACTGTTACATTGTGGGCTGCCCCTCGCCGCACGTCCAATCGCGGGGAAGCTCCCTTAGCGTACTCTCGGTTAGGGAAAGTGCGCACCCCCCAGCGGGTGGGAACCCATGCGGCCCCGCGGGAAGGAGGGACTATGGGGAAGGAACATGCTGCGACATGTTAGGATCGGACTCCGGTTGCTCACCGAGGAACCTCATGTTCGATCATGAAGATCAGTCATCTGTCCCATGGAAAACTTGGAAAACCCTGCGTCATTAATGACGTCATTGTGGCGTCATAAGTCACGTGACTTAATGCTGGCTTCTGGGCTACAGAACATCCCCCTTCTGGTCTACAGAATATCCCCCTTCTGGGCTATACAGAACATCCCCCTTTTGGGCTACAGAATATCCCCCTTCTGGTCTATACAGAACATCCCCCTTTTGGGCTACAGAATATCCCCCTTCTGGTCTACAGAATATACCTCCTTAATACTCTCTCACATGCACACACTTTTCATGCCAATCCCCTGAGCATTCTATGGCATCAGTCATGAAGAATTCCCTTGGAAATTTCACGTCAATCGTCAAGCCGTGGAATTAACCCCTGGTAAGCTCTAGAAACGAGTTGGGCTCGTTTGGTCGAACAACACTTTGCACTGGGTTCCATTTCTCGAAAACGGGCCCGAAGGTCTGCCAATCACGAGTCGGGATACAAATCAGCACCACTTCAAAGCGGCTCACACAAGCCCAGGGCCATTTCCTCGACTGTCACCACGCCCGGGCCCGTTTCTTCGAAAACAGAGCCGAAGGCTGGTTGAGCAGAACTCCATTCTGCACCATTCCAGAGTGGCAAGCTGAATTTTTGGCACATGTTCAAATGGTCGCAATTCACTTTTTCTGGTTTTAGTTTCGTCAAAAACAGAATGCAAGGCCATGAATTGAATGATCATGAATTTACTTCAATTCAGCAGCCTCCCAGAGTGGCAACTTCATCTTGTTGTTGGTGTTTTGACCAAGAGACTAATTTGGTCGAATCTCACAACCCTAGGGTCGCGGTTGAAAACTGAATTAAGCGTGATTCGAGACAACTCTTCTCACTTCTGCATCATCCTTTTGGGGCGGTTGCCTCACGTGCCGAATACCGGAGTCATAAGGTCCGTGGTCTTCGATAACCTACATTTTCCAAAACTGGTCTGGACTTACTGTTATTTCAGCCAAAGAGCATCTACTTTTGCACCTCGCTCGAGTTAGATCATCTGAGACATTTCAGAATAATGGCCGAGTCCCTCGAGGCATATGTGTTCGGTTCCATTTTATCTGAACTGCCGCTTGATGATGCCGAATTATATCAAACGACCCGGAACACAGAGCAACATTTTTCCAGGGGTTAACTATATTCCACAGCTTGTTGCACACGTAAGTTGTCAGTTCAGGGTCATACCATGACTGACACTGTGGGTACTCATGTCGTTTGTCACAATTATTAATTCCACAGTCTATTGATTGCTGTTACATTTTCAGGGCATCCACTACAGATGCCATGGATGAGTCACAGGGCTGCTACAACACCCAGAGGATTGATAATTCCCTGCTTGTTGCTTGCCGTGTAATTTTAAGAGTTTTCCGTTGTTCTACCATAGAATAGGTACTCAAACACGGGAATGAGATTTGCACGAGTGGGCGAAATATTTCGTGGTTAAAACCCTGGAATTTTAGGGGGTTCGAAATTCCATGGGACGTAAAATTCCATGCAACACCAGCTCTCCTTCTCTTGTCACAAGGAGATACTGACTGACAGCATTTTTGAAAAAAAAATAGACAATATTTTCATAATTTAGACATCTCTGAATCATGCGTTTCGGAATGTGTTGTTTTCATTCATTTTACTTCGCTGTTGGAATTATTGTCGTTGCTTGTATTTGATGGACGATTGGCTCATTATACATCATCACGCTGTACTGTCTTTCCCAACAGTTTGCGCTGGCCGCTCAATGTTTACAAAACTTGACACTCATATCCCCACACAGATTTCAAAATTTTCCAGTGCAACACAGTCATGTGCACGAATGCTCCTGGAGGGAAATGGGGGGAAGGGTAGTTACCCTCTGGTCTTAGCCCGAGGCTATACCCCAAGCCTTTAAGGCTACCCCATGCCTTTACCATCGGCCTGGTGCATACCTTGGTAGGTACTGGAAGCCACCAAATCTAAACGCTGTTGATGCTAAGAACACCACAGAAGCATTCAAATGGGCTTAGGCTGCAAATAAGGATCACAAGCCGTGGGGTGATCCAGTGCGGATTAGCGCTAATCCGAGGTTGCAGAGTAATTTTTTTCCACTGAAGTAAATGGCGAAAATTTAACTCGCAACCTCGGATTAGCACTAATCCGCACTGGATCACCCCACGGAAGGAGAATTAAAATCATGGGGGTTCTGGCCTTCGACAGTGGGCACCTCCACTGGTGGATATCTGTGGAAACTGCTCATGAAAAATACGGTAGTTTTTTTTTGGCAACTGACGACAGCACATTTCTCAAAACCATAAAAATGGCAAAGACTGCAAGAACGGAGACTCAACATGGGATCATCAGTGGGCACCACTATCTACTATCTTAGGTCTCATCTCAAAGCCGGTACTGCTGGAAAATCATAAAACTCGTCTTTCTTCATTGCAGGGACGTCCCATTCAACGTAGCATGGGGGACTAGCCTTTGATCATAGAGGGGAAACCTTGAACGAGTAGCCATTACCCTGGTCTCCCACACAGGGAGTGCCTTGACAGAAGATCAACTGGTGGTTTTGTTTTCACTCCTCCAAAAACAATTGGCCATTGGTTTTTTCATGCATTACCTGTCAAATTCATTTTTTAAATATTCTTGTGGGTCAAACTTTTTTTAAAGATACACTTCAACCTATGAAACTTTTCCGGGTGCCCCAGGCATGGATTCATCTCACCCTAACAGAGTCTGACAGCTCCAGCCACCTTTCAGAAGAAAATGTGACTATTGATGTCGTAAGATACCATTTGGAAAATCTAGATTTGTCAAAAGACCAAGCATTATCGGAACTCCCTCCTCCAAGCCCCTTGCCACGGGCTCTGCTACCTGACGCCCGATACAGGGCACCCGTGTCCCCCAGACCCTCAACTCAGGGGCTGAAGCACCCAGATCTCCTACCCTCGATGCATTTTGCCCCCCATGTAGTTCCATTTACCCCTTCCCAAGACACCTGACCTTGAACATCCCTGGCCATGAGTAACTTCCATGGAGGTCCCTGTTCTGTTTTTTCTTTGTTTTAATTCTTTTTTGGTAATTTGCCACTGTCTTCTTTCCACACAAAACAAATTGGTCAATTGTGTTTAAAGCAGTCGCATTACATCGTTAATGTGTGACCCAATGGAATGTGGTTTTTTTTACCAAAAAGCATGAAATAACACTTCACTCTTAGAAATTAATCAAATTACCCTGTTGCACAGAGTTAAGACCGCAATCGAAAGGTTTTTTTGCTCGCAAACCACATCAGTCACCAACGGCGGCGAGATCCAGTTGACATGTAAGTTTGCCTCCGAGGTAAGCAATTTTGGGTTTTTACAGTTGAAACAATTTTCCTCCGAGGTAAATTCCCAAGGATTTGCCAGGTTTAAACAATTGGCCTTTTTACCTTTCCGAAGGTTAAAAACCTTTTTGTACCACTTTTGAAAAACACTGTTGTGTTTTTTTAACAGTACAGAGACGGGTAAAAGGGTGATCCAGAGAAATTAACTGAAATATTTTCGTGGATTTTTTATTCTGTAAAGTATTTTAGGATTCCAATGAGTCTGAAGTGGTCCAACGACACCCTCTGCATCCTCTCAGGTCACAGCACGTGCATGATGTTTCTAAAAGAGACCCAGAAACCAAGACAATTGAGCAACATCTGAGCTCCGAAGAAGAAGGCAAATTAAATGTGTTTAATTTTGGGTTGAACTAAATTTGGAAATTCCTTTTGCAAGTGTTTTTTTTTTCCAAAAAAGTTGGCCGCCAAACGCGAACTTTGGCCTCCGGAAAGGAAGGAAAAATTTGGCTTGTTTTTTTTTTTTTTAAAAATGGGAGTTTGGGAACTTTTCAAAGGCCAAAAGAAACCAAAACTGGCCCCCCAAAAGAGAAAAAGAAAAAAATTTTTTACTTTTTTGGTTTTTGGGGCGTTTTAAAAATCCAAAATTCATTTGGGAAAAAAAAAATGGCCCATTGCACCGCTAGTGAAAAGGATGAAGATGATGACGTCGGACGTTATGGGCAACTTTAATGCCAAAATGATTCAGAATCAAGTTATTAACCAAGAAACATGTTTCACTTTAACCAAGAAACACATTTCATTTGCCTTTTTTGGGCCATATCAGCTCATTTCGTGCTCCATTGTCTTGGTTTCTGGGCCTCTTTCAGAAGCAGCATGCACGCCTGTGACTAAAGAGAATGCAGAGGACCCTGTTGGACCATTTCAGACCTCTTTGAACCCCGAAATACTTTACAGAACCAAAAAAACCACAAATGATATTTCAGTTAACCCTTTTTTGGATCACCCTGTACCTAATTAACCTGATTTTAAAATTGCCTGTAAATTTTTTGGTGGAAACAAGGGTATAAGCAGAACATGTTGCAAGTATTTTTCAAAGCATTCAAGGATATTCATTAAGTTGACATGAGAATGATCACTGAGATGCTTGATGTGATGTGGGCCACTCAACTGGCATATAAATGCCATAAGTGGTGTGGCCCCAACCGATACACGATGCCAAAAAGAGGCATCTGGAAAGACCTGGACCATTTCTGGAAAGAACCATAAAATTATGAGTTAATAGAAACAATGGATAGACTTTCTCGTTGAATTCAGAACCTCTTTACCCACTCAGAAGCACTGAACCAATGTGGGAATCCAGAACCAAAATCGTCCCAAATGGGACAGGCATCAAGTTGCAGATTGAGAATACGGATGAGGTTCACACGCTGCAGCTACATAGGTGCCTGGAAAATTAAACACAAAAAGATAGCGTAAAAATTACATTTTTACGAGTTAAAAATTACATTTTTACAGTTGGCCAAAGCCATTTTCATGTTTGGAAAAAGCAGTTGGGAGTTCAAATGGTTCCAAAATTTGCAAATCTTGATAGGCAGCCACAAACAGAAATTGCAATACAAGCCTGAAGCCACTGATCAGTTGAAACAATTTTACAATGGCTCATGACTTATGAAGGGTAAGGAAAAATTATGTTTTCATGGTCATGGTTCATGTTCGAAAATGTTCATTGTCACAGGTTGGTGTGGTTCCAATTTATTTCATTTTGACTCTGATTGAAAAAAATCAAATTTTTGAATGGTAGATATGGTGTGAAGGTCACCACAGGTCTTTGCACAAAAACCTGAAACATGCCATATGTTGGGAATGTGGTTTTACCAAAGAGCAAAATGTGTGCTTCAGAACACGGCTGCTGCAGAAAATCTCTGCCGATATTTTGGGCAGGTGAATTGCAAAAAGAAATAAAACGGGTGTGTCTGAGACTGAGCCAATCTGGTTTCGATCCATTACTTGTGATTTCACAAGGGAAATGATTTCAGCCTGCTCTCAACAGCCTTTTTGTGGGATAGTAGGTAGCCCTTCCCTTTAATGCATCGGCGGTCACCGCTCAAAACATTTTTCCAAAAAACTTCGGAAAATGCTACTCAGATATTCTTGCAGTCCTTACATTTTTAAGACATACCCGTTAGAAAATTGGTGCAATGGAGAAACACGATAATGAGTGTTTTTGTAAATCCCACATAGAAAAACACCCACAAATGCCTAAAACTTGCCTTTCAAATTAAAAATTTAAAAAGGTGGGCGGAAAAATTGCAACCGAAATTTGCATTTGAAATGGATTTTTCCACTTTGGCGTCAAACTTTGATTCGTTTCAAGGTGCTTGGCTAATTTTCAGAAAAATGCCTGAACATTTTGGATTTTATGGCCATTTCAAAAAAGCATCAAGCAGATGCAAGGCAGTCGATTTGCCAGGTGTGAAAAGATGGGAAACAGAACGTTCACCAAGGTTTTGAGACACAAGTACCGGCACCCAAAAATAACTTTTCCTTCACATTAATTTGGCCCACATTTCTGCACGGTTGTCACAAGAACATGAGTTTGGTGCTCCCGTGGCGAAACAAGTCTTTTCTCAATTCCTTGCACCTGGCAAATTGAATTCCATGCAACTGGCTAGTGGCTACCAAATTGAATCCCACACCCATATCCTGCTTGAATTTAAAATTGTCATGGAAGGAAAATTTTGCATCGAAAAACCTCAAATTCACCAAAACACCTTAAAACGAATCAAAATTTGACGCCGAAGTGGAAAAATTCATTTCAAATGCAAATTTTGGTCCAATTCTCATTATTTATCGACCGCCCTTCGTACATTTTATCAGTCCAATTTTAAAAACCCAATGAGGGCAGGTGGTATTTTAGAACGTTACTGCGTCATGAAATCACTTATTGTCGAGTTGGATGACCATCTTCTGCACTTGGGCAAGGTTGGAAATTTTGGTGGGACCACCATCCTAGGTTGCAGTAAAGGGAAACTCCCCCCACAAAACCCTTGAGACCCCATGTCATGTCACCGGGTACCGTCCCGGTCTTTTGTTAGTTTGGAACATGAATCAGTCAATGTGTGGCTTCCCATTTCCGAATGGAATGACAGAAAGTTTATCGATGTGGGATCACTCATCTGGTCTGGCATCTAAATAGCATTTTGGATTTGCAACAGACTTTGGGCAGGTAATATCATTTATCATATTCATTGCTTTTGCCATTTGGAGACCATAGTTTGTCAGATTTTATGGTATGCTCTCCCCGCACCCCAGGGCTGCAAAAAGTCGTTTGGAGCCCTGGAGCACTGATTTCGGAGTCTGGTCAAATAACACGGGAGCAATGCTCCCGTGCTCCCGACTTTTTGCAGCCCTGCCGCACCCTATGCTGGAGGCTTTGCAGAATGAAATTTCGATAGGGTTGCTACCCCACCCTCCGGTGGCCTTTGGATTCAAAATCGGGGAGACAAAGGGGTCAACCACCATGTGAAAACAAAGATCAGGACACTGAAAATTGTGCTTTCTTTATCGCCCACTTGTCCGTATTTCAATAACAATGATACAATTGAAAAAAATGATACTCTGACTTACCTGCTTCAGTACCCGTATTGTGACCACAAAGCATGGGAATCGACATGATGTCTCACGGTGACATTGATGGGATGGAACGATGCCAGAGTTCAATCCTGAAAAATGACAAAGTAAATTGGAATTAAGGCTCGATTGCCAGAAATAGGTAATGCACATATGGCCAAGTGGCATTACAACTAGTTATGATTAGGTAGGTAGATACCCTTTTTAAAATTGTGTCTGATGCTGTGTGGCAAAATATCGCTGAAATTAATTGAATTTCAACAGTGTCATTTCCAGGAAAATAAAATGAAGGTTATGTGACGTCGAAATGGGTTGGCCTTAAAAGGTGGCATTGAAACCAAGCCACACCAGCACCAGGCCAAGGTATATCAGGCCACAACATACCAAAATAAGCCATATCAGGCCCAGAAAAACCACATTTCTCTTGTTTATCTCTTGATGTGGCCAGAACACTGAATCTGTGTTTTATCAATTTCCTAGTACCTATCCAGGCAGGTAAGTACCCAAAAAGGTACCTAAAAGAAAACCAAGAATCGCCTTATCGAGTTAGACAGCACGTTGCCTCACACCAAAGCAGCCACATGACCATCCCTGCTTACATACACTTCTCGTCAATATGCAATGGAGTTTTTGGCAACCGAAAGCATGAGTTGAGGGAAAGAAATTAATTCTGCTCGTATGACACATCTGGTTTGTAATACAGCCCTGAGTAGTTATTTTGAACATGGAGTAATCGTTTTTTCTTTCTTTGGTGCATTGTTGCTGATTCAGCCTTCAATGCATGTGACCATCTGGAATTGGAAACACAGTGACAAAAATGATCAGAATTCTGGTGATCCAGGATGATTTTCCATCCTGTTGTGACGGTCATGATTTTTAATAGGCCTTTCAGAATACCTGTTGAAAAAAAAACAACACCAAGAGCAATTTTCATAATGACAAGCGGAAAATAATGTATTCCTTTCTTCATAAATCCTCGTGTGTCTTTTTCAGTTTTTTGCAAGTGGAAGGTTGATGGTTCAAATCCCAGCAGCATAAAAAATGAGTAGGTAGGTATCTTTTACAAGCAACACAAGGGACTTAAATATGTGGCATGGTCATTTTTTGTTTTTTAAATTTAGATTTCGTTGTCCTTTTCTGCATTTTTCTCCTTCTCGAACATTCTACTGACCGGTACAACCCATTGGACTCTGTAATTTTTTTGGCCTCAGAGTGTTGCTTCCATGTACCTACTTCTATTGGCAAAAATGCTGTCATTATTGGTCCCGAAGTGATATCTGATTTATTGCTAAGGAAGAGAATGAGCACGAATGACGAGCAAATTCAAAATGTTACACCAATGCACCATCAACTAGGTAGGCAAGGCAACCATGAAGAAGATTCTTCCAATTTTTGGTACCTACGGGGGAGAACAAAGGGAAGATAGTAGATAAATCTTGATACGAATTGAGGATTCTATTCGAAAATCTTGAATCGTGTCAGATTCCATTTTAAAATGTTGTGAGATTCGAAAAAAGATTGTCCCATTACGGTGTCGCAATTGGAGCCACATCTGGAATGACAAATAGGCCTGAAGTAGATTTGAATCAGTGGCTGATCCAGCCTACCGTGTAGGGTGGAGTCAGCACGCATGTGAACTTCCAGTATGGGATCTTGGGAAGACCAACTGCAAGGATCCAGTAGGCCCTAATCAGATGTACATGAAGGGGATCTGAGGGAAAAAAGCCAGCATATAAAAATGGAGAAATCCTGATATTTTTTGAAGTTCATTTTGGGTGTGAAATTGCAGTTTCCGAAAAAATTCTGCGATAAAATACCTTTCCCAGGCGAGGGCCGAGGGATGGGTGGTCGCCCCCTCTGCTATCCGCAGGATATGCCACTGATTTGGATGTAAAAAATATTCCAACCTTTTTGAAAGTTCCTCGTGGGTCAGATCAGAGCCAACCAGACAGTTCCTCGTGGGTCAGACAGTGCCTCGTGGGTCAGATCGCTGCTCATGGCAATGGCACGGCACCCATATGAAACCTCCAAGTCCAAGTAAGATGTGGTTGACCGACAAAGATCGGCGAGATGTGGTCGAAGGCGGAAGGCCTCTCCAGGTGATATTGGTGACTTGATGGCGGATGCTCATTGAGGATGTGCCGATGGGGTGAATGTGCTGCTGGACATAATGGATTTGCTTGGGCTTATCTCATATAATGCTCTAGAAGTGCAGATAAAGCTTGACTGCTGAGTCTGTTGACATGGATTAGGTATGCACAGCTGGGGACTTGAACTGATGGGAAGCCAGTGCTGTGCTGGTTCAACTGGACAACTGTAACTGGGACATGACACCATGTTCCGAAGGGACATGCAGTTGCAAGCGATGGCGAAGTACGCACTTTCGTTACCAAGCACCAACTGTCACTGCGATGCATGCTGTTTACCCACTGTTGAAAACTCAGGAAATAACACGAAGGCGGTTTCAACTGAGCGTCGTCACACTGGCAACTGAGCGTCGTCACACATTTTGTCAAAACAAAATAGGTAGGTGCCTGTCACCAAAAATCACTTCACTGTTGAAACGTAGACCAGTTGATGACGCAGGGTACCTTGGTAGGGCCTACTGGCCAAGAGTAACGGTTCATGTCGCTTGGTACCTACCTATGTTACACACTGGGAATCACTAATCAGAGGAAATCACTGAACGACATGTGGAAATTAATGTCTATGGCCCAATTCACAATATGGTTTTCTGCCTGCTGAACTGAAGTGAATTGGGCTGGAGGTTAGGGTCATCCGGGGATACTGAAAGTCATTCTGAAAAACGTGATGATTCACCAACTTCTCTGATGTTGGCATTTGGATGCTCAATATTCCCTCGTCGAAATGGAAGCTGCAAGATGACTTTCGACGACTTAGTGGCTGATTTGACGTTGACTGCAAATTGAAGGCCTTCATGTGACGTGCTTGATATCTGAAATACAGAATGCCAACAGTAAGGTTTTCGGCCTAAATACCCAGAATTGGCATGGAGTGTCATGGAGGAAAATCATCATCCTGCATTCGAAATCTCAATGTAACAACAAACAATTCGAAATTTCTTTCCACATTGATCGTTCGAGCTCACCTTTGAATGACATCAGCATGAAGGGTTAGACCTATAGATATGTACCTAACCCTGGTGTTGGCCAGATCGAATGAAAAAGTGCTTGTGGTCCCTGTTTCATCCAAAAAGGACAGCGAAATAAACGGAAGAGACATGTGAGTTATTTTTGAAAATTTTCCATGTGGATTGCAGAGCGCTTGGGTATCAGGGCATGTAGAAAATATCCACACCGAAACCCATGAAGGTAGGTGTTCCTCGGTGCCTAGCAAAAAATATGGGACACTGAATCCCTCGGCGAATTTGCAGTGGTAGAATTGGCACAAAATCAACTTCGCCTATGGAATGATCCCATGGAAAGTAAATCTATGGTGGTCCCTGAAAACTGAATTGAGTTCAGTCCTGCAGTCCGGAATTCAGGGATCGCGTCTATGCCAAAGGTGGGTAGGTAGGTAGGTAGGTACCAAAGTGAACACTTGGTAAAAAACATCAGGAAAATTTAAAACAGGCAACATGCCTATCCTGAGAATTGAGTTGCCTTCTAAAGCTACCCAGACATCAGTCATGGAAAATTAAACAAAACCACAAGCGTGAAGAGGCAACTGGCTGGCAAACTACCTAGTGCATTGTCAGCAGCTCATAGGCCTACTGCGTGGCTTGCACCGGTTCCCATCAGAACACCGAAGTTGAGCAACTATGGGAGAGGACAGTAGGTGCCTAGGCCTTCCTTGGATGGGATGGGAGATCATCCTGTTCTACCCCTGGTTGTGTTGCTGGAAGGGAACTTTTAGTAGCCAAGTCAGTCACTCGACTCCTTCAGATGGGACGTTAAATAGAGGTCCCATGTGTCGCATCACACTGTGCAAGTTTATGAAACCGAGATCCAGGCTCAAGAGAGAGGCCTGGCGGTTAACAATACACAGAAGCCACACAATTTCCATCATGCTGTCAGTCCTGTAATTCTGCTGAAATTGCAACAGCTGCAAAAATGTTGGAATGGATGGCTGTGTGTTTGGCCTGGGCTGGCACAAGTGCTGGAGCAGTTGCTCAACCGGTGTATGCCGGTCGGTACCTGCCCCACTGAATCCAGCACAACCGAACAAATCTGGTGGGTAGCCTAGGCGTATTACCAAACATGCACCAAGCAAGAACTCCTTCTGCCATATGCCTAAAGGGCGTTCGCAGGTGCACGCATGCGCATAATTGCTCCCATGCAGGTGCAGGTCATTTCAAAGAGATCCCCAAGGAGCCCTATTCCCTGGCTTTGAAATGCCCTCTTGTGTTTTGAGAAATTTATCAAGACCAATGTGTTTGAAAATTCTCTGAGATTCGGAATGAAAAATGTTGCAAATTGCAAGTGGGAGTTTTGTTTTGCACTGAGTGAAAGCTTTGCACAAGCACGAGCGCATAAATGCAGGTACCTACCTACTTTGGGATACAAATCTTGTTTCAGAAAAGATTATCGACATTCAGACCTTCACATCCTGCTCAAAACCACGCCGGGAAGGCACCTACCTGTTAAAATAAACAGCGAACGGGAGATTATGTAAAAAAAGGGCGGAAAAATTTAAAACCTGTTGATCTTGACGTTTCCTCAAATGCGTCCGCTGGAAATTAAAAAGGTTGGTTAAAAGGTTACCAAAAAATAACCTCATTAACCCAAAACCCAGACCTGGCCAACCAATGACAAGAGGTTCACATTTTAGTCACTTCCAAAAAAAATCAGATTCATGATCAAGATAATTGTTCCAATACATGCACAGACCAAGCAGCCTTCCCACCTGTTTGTGGCTCGAATTAAATTGCGGGTTCGAATCCCACTAACGAGATTTGGTGGCAATTGTGGTGATTCCCCGCAGGGGTAAATAAATTTCCTGGCCTTGGTGTCTCCTCCTTGGCGAGGCAGGTGGGAATTTGGTCGGAAAACGCAAGGGCCCAGTTTTGCCCGGATGGGACAAAAGGGGGCCTGTTCTCACAGCGCACGTTGAACATAGTCCGGTCCAAACAAGGGCCTGGCAGGTTCATGAACCAGAAGCAAGGTTACCCCCTCCGAATCGGTTCCTGCTTTCTGTTCAAAATACCCAATTCCAGTTTACGGGCTGGGATGGGCGGGGGTGGTTGCATTGCCCTCGGGATTTACCTCGCCGGGACCCTTGATTGGGTTGGAGGGTGGGTCAGCAGATCTATGAATTTGAATCCCAATCAAACAAAAAAAATAAACGGTCGGCCACCAGCCTAAGGGTATTTCCATAAACCCAAAAAGAAAAAAAATTTATTTAAATATGGTTTTATAAAATTTAAATAATGGAGCCTGGGCCTGAAACGGGGGGCGGTCGGCCCCAATCGCGTTTGGAAAGGCCCTGCGAACAGTAAAGAAAAAGCCCTGAACCCACTCCTTCCCTGGTGTACGCGACCTGGTGTCTGGGTGGCTGCTGGAAGGGAAATAGGTGGATGGAGATGGACTACAACAACCCATTTTCGGGTCGGTCTGGCTTCAGGACAAAGAGGCGGCATGGCCAAAACCGTCAATGCGGCGGGGTGAATAAGAAATCCTGACAACGAGACCTGAAACTGCCTTTCCCGAAAAATTAACGCTGATCCGGTCAATTTTCCACTTTTCTGGTTTGCGGGTTTGCGAACAAAATTGAAACTGTGGAAATTGTTCAATTGAACTATGCTGAGGGCCTATTGATATCAATAAATCATGCCGCTGGAATTGGGGTTTCGGGCCGTGCACAAGCCCAGTTCAACAAGGGTCAAAGCCCCTTTGGATGGGATCTGGCGAAAATTCGGCCTTGAGGCCCTCCTTGCACAGCCGCCTGCGGGCAGCACAAGGACTTCAATATCCCTTACCAAATCTTCAAAACTCAAAAAATCGTTTTTTTTTAATGCGCACTTGGATTTCTGTTCCCTCAGGGGGACAAAAAATCTTTGTAAGTTTCCTGCGCAAAATCTGCCGCCGTTTAGACAAAGTTTCGGGAGCTTTGGAGTAACTGAACGATTGGTAACACTATTTGCCGGGGAGCGTATTTTCGAAACCTACCGAAATCGCAGGTTGCACTGACGTCATTGCAACAAAAACAACATTTATACACTACTGACGAAAAATTTCAAAGCTATTTCAACCTGACCTAACCTTTCCTACCCTGGCCTGGTGAGGGTGGCCCCTGTCCACCCCCCACCAGTGGGGGGTGGACAGGGGCCACCCCCCACTGGTGTCCACCACCCGAAAAAATGAAAAAAGTCCCACAGCCACAAAATCTAAAAAAACCGGTCACCTGATGGGAATCGATCCCCACGCTTCGGATAGATCACCGATGCAGCTGCCGAAATTCGCTTTCGGATTTGCCTTTGATCAAATGTGCTTTGAGAGCGTCTGTTGAAAAAAAATGACGTCAGTGCAACATGCGATTTCGGTAGGTTTCGAAAATAAGCTGCCGGGGAAATGCTTCAAAACCGCTCTCGTTTACATTCCTCTGCCATCTATGAGTTGAGAGCTGAACTTTTCAGTCCAGCGGGCGTGAACATTGGCGCAATTTTTACGCCAGCTGCCATCTCGACGGAAGTTTTCGAACTGAATATGGTTTACAAAGACATAAATGATTCAGATCCAATCGACAGATGTCGGTAGTGTGTTGATCGGAAGTGCTCTGGACGGGCGGAATTGTCAAAAAAGAGTGAAAATGAATAAACGTCGATATCTTCTGTTCTACTGAACGGATTTAAATGAAACAAAGAGTTTTGGATTCCTTGTTTCATCGCGAATGCGTTTCTTCCAAACTCTGGCGTTAGAAGGGCATATGCGGAAGGTTCCAAGGCGTCTGAAATGGCGAAAAAAAAATTTTGGTCAAAAATTCCCAAATTTGGAGGTCACTACCAGTTAAAAATACCCTGTGCCCTGTAGGGGGCGCAGATCTATAAAGGGATATGGACCTGTGTTGGAGATTTTATGGATTAAAATGAAAATAAGTTCCTGCTTTGCAACAAGCTCTCCAACACTGGCGAAAATTCGGCCTTGAGGCCCTCCTTGCACAGCCGCCTGCGGGCAGCACAAGGACTTCAATATGGACCTGTGTCGGAGATTTTATGGAGTAAAATGAAAATAAGTTCCTGCTTTGCAATTAAGCTCTTCAACACTGGCACAAGTGTGTCAATGTGGGAACGGAATTTCGAAGGTGGATGTAATTCCGATTCAAAGAGTATATCTTATTCGCGCAAACTCTCCAAACAATGCAATTTTCTAATCGTCGGCATTGGGCGCTGAATTCTCGAAGAATATCCGCAATCCAGGAGGGGAATTAATGCCATTCCCTGCCCCCCCAAAAAGGACCTCCGATTTCTCTGTAATAAAAAGAGTGCTGGAAAGTCAGGCAAATGGCAATGGAAACAGGAACTTCCATATTCAGTTGTTGTTCATGATCTCAACCGTCACTGAATTCCATATTGTGTGTTTGCGAATGCGCCCATCCAGTGACATAAATGTCCCCAAAGGCGGAAATTCGCAAGAGTGACATCTGGTCACAAAACACGCGAGAGATGTGAATTACACCCTGCCGGTTTTTGTCACACCTTTTGGGGCGTACTGTTTCCGATACTCCCTTTTTAGGGTGTTGTTTGATCCGATTATCGCATTCTCCTACACTTTTTTGGGTGTAGATTTGAAAAATGTGTGTATTCACATTCGAAAAGGTGTAAAATTAAACCCTTTCATTTTCTGTGATGTATGCAAGTCAACAAAAGCAGAATGCACCTTCGGGCAGAATGATATCAAATAGCAAAAGCCATCCTGTGGTGTCAATATTGTTCATGTCAAAAGCAGGATGGCAAAAAGCCACCATTTGTTTTGATTGCTTTTTCCTCCAATGACTGAATGAAATTTGAAATGAGTTATTCGTTTTCAGGTTTCTGGTGCAACTGAACACCTCACGAAAAAAATTTTAAAAATGAGTCTATAACTTTCTGTTTTAGTCGTTTTTTTTGTATATTCAATATTGTTGTTTGGCCGCATTTTCACTTGCCATTTACTCATCCGAAAATGCGAAAATACATATAAATCGGGCCCCGGAACAAGCACCAGCTCCGGACAAATCGTCAAAAAGAAAATGTTCCAAAACACAAAAAACCGGGCCGCAGAATAACCGCACACTATGGACTAACCACAAAAAGAAACCGCAATCGGCGCAATCTGTTGGACCCGCAGAGCTATATGCTATGCGTATTCCATGCTATTTCTTATGACAATTAGGATCCGTGGAAAAGTCATGGAAAATGTTTGATGTAGCATGGTTATTCCATGGCAACGTCATGCGGAGAGATGTTCCCATGCTTTTCCCATGACTTATCATGGAAAAAGCATGAGAGGTCCATGTTTATTCAATGGCAGCCCAATATCCATCGTTTTACCATGCTTCTTCCATGATAATCATAAAATAGCCATGGAAAAACCATGATCTTTTCCGTAAGGGGTATTCCAGCACTGGTAGTACAAAGGACACAAAGGCCTTTCTTCCAGCTGAAGATTCCTTTGGATGAAGCCGACAAGTCGACTCGCTCTTAAGGCAGTCGACCGAATATGGTCGCGCCAGCTGAGGTCGGCTCTAAGGATTGCTCTTAAATATTTATAGGCGGGAACGTTTTCTAATGGAGTCCCAGTTGGGCAATAGCAGGGAATCAAGTACGGGGGTGGGTTAACGTCTCGAGAAAAGCACATTGTTTTGCATTTATTAGGATTCAGTCTCATTCCCCATGGTATCGCACCAGTGAGAAATGCGGCAAAGATCGTGAGACAGTGTTTGGATTTCAGCAGATTTATTGATCGCTCTGTAAATGATGATATCATCGGCGAATAGGCGAATGCAAGATCCCAGACCATCAGTTACGTCATTCACGTAAATTAATAAAAGAATCACACTACCCTGTGGGAGTCCTGAAGGGACAGGGAGAGGTGTAGAGAGTAATCCATTTACGGACACTTGCTGGGTGCGATGAGAAAGGAATGATGAAACCAGTTGTACAGTTCCAGCTGGGAAATTAAGTGAAATAAGTTTGTTTCTCAATTTGTCGTGTGGCACGAGGTCAAAGGCCTTAGAGAAATCAAGAAATATCGCATGCACTGGCTAACCCGCATCCAGAGATCTGGAAACATCGTCTACCAGATAAGCTGCAATTATTCGCAAGACAAGGTTTTCCGAAAACAAAACTGTTTGTGTGCAAGATGTTGTTCTCAGCAATGTGACTTAAAAGGTGGCTAACAAGTACTTTCTCAAAAACAGTTTTGATGCAATACAGGTCATCGAAATTGGGCGATAACTAGACGGCAAATCATTTGGCCCTTTTTTGGTATTGGAATGACAATTGCCTTTTTCCAGTCACAGGGGAAGTATCTCTCTGAAGATATTAGCCGCAATAGGTGAGTGAACACGGAAGCCAACGAGGGTGCCAGCTATTTCAGTATCTTTGCCGGAATACCGTCAGGCCCAGCTCCCTTTTTAGGGGAGACCGATTCGAGAAGTTAAGAACACCAGCATAGGATGTCACTAAACGGTCACGTTGGCCAAGTGGATCAGTAAGAATACTTGTTGCAACTTCAGAAGTCGGAGGTTGGGATGAAGGAGAGAAAACACGACAGAAAAAACTTTCAGCATTTCTGATAATTCAAGGGGGTCGGAAACATTAACGCCTGAGTCATTTGTCAACATTTTCAGATGGGTATTGTCATTTTTTAGGGATTTGATGTACCCCCAGAAGCCCTGGCAGTGTTGGCTGGACAGAGTGGTGTCAATGAAACTACTAAAAAGTTGAGAATTCAGCTGTGCGCAATCTCTGCCCAGAAGCTCATGGGATAAAAAAAAGGATTAATATGAAGCTGACGGGTCAAAACATTTTTCTGCGAATAGAACTTCAAACCCGCATGCCAACGAGTACCATCAGCAACAAATATTCGTTCGTACAACATGAAGTCAGAGAAATTTGCTCCTCCATCCCCGCAATCTCCCTAAAATATTAAATCTATATACAAAAGAGCTGAAACGACGGTGCCAAAATCTTGTCGTGGTGAAAGCAAAGCAGCGAGATTGGCGAAAAAGAAACAAGAGAACGTGACACAATTAATGAAATTTTGCGCACGCCGGATTTAGACCAGATAATTCTTCATGGGGTCGGGCCCTCTTGACTTGCCCCAAAGGCGGGAGCCCCTCAGGTCAGGATTATTCCGTAGAACTTTAAGGGAATCAATCCAGCTACACCTACTCGTACCGCAAGAAGCTCCTTTTCTTAAAAATTTAACATTTGTTTTGGTAAAGTGGCACTTTTGCCCGCATAATTTTGTTCCGTGTAGAAAAGAGGACAACTTTGAAATGAATTCGGAATCCTTTTGGATAAAACTTTTTACACAAATCTGAATTTTGCATGGCATAAACAAGTGGGCATTGTGCGCGAAGGGGTGTTGGTGGGCTAAAAAAGCGCAGATGCCCCTGGTTTGAGCTGAAATAAACTCGTATTGGGTCCTGATAAAGATTGGATCAATCAAGTTACGGATTCTCCGAAAACTGAAAAACTTTGCAGAAGCCAGTGACTAAAATTCCAATCAGCTGGTCTCCCATAAGATGAGGGGATCGTTCCAGCTTACAAAACTGAAGGCCTAGCGGATAATACCTGGCTCATCATATAGCATAGTAACTGAATTTTCTCAATTTTCGGCCCGTTGTGAGGGAGGGGATCAATTCGTCTTCTGAGTTTTCCAAGACCTCCATTTAGGCCCCTTTAGAGACATGTGAACAATCCCACTTCGAAACGTAAGCTCCCAAAAGGACTCTAACTGCATGCTGCAGTGTGGTGTCACTTTCTGCAATTATTGTAATTCTCTTTTGCGCGCCTGTTCTCGTAATGACAGTATTGAAATTTAAAACGCACAAGCTTTGTATACCCTTCGAGATCCAGTTGGAAATGGTCATCGGTTTGCCACACGAATAGTTGTACATGCAAAGTGAAGTTCACCTTTATTCACGTTTACAGTTCTTTATTCTTTACACAATATGACTGCAGATATCGCAGAAGGACCTACAAAAAAGATAAGTGCGTAGCAGCAAATTGATTTAAGAAACACGTCATGGAGCTCTATTAGAAATTTAAATTCAAAAAGCAAACTAATCAGCTTTGTGCACCAGGAACGCAGAAATATTAGCCGAGTCAGCAGGTTGGGTGTTCCAGTCACGAATGGTTCGTGGAAAAAAGAATTGTGGTAAGCACTGGAAGAGCATGTGAGATGGGTAAAGCTCGCACCATTGTCTGTTCTTCGCTGAATGGATATAAGTGATTAGCAAGGCGGAAGCTAGCGCAGGACAATCACCAGAAAGAATTGCCCGCAGAAGCTCCAAACGATGGTGCATTCGGCGTTCACGGAGGGTTGGCAAGCCCAAGTCTTCCAGAATTATTACAGATACGTTGGAATTTCCGTCATACTTTCTAGTCTTGGCCCTGGCAGCCCGACGCTGAACCCTTTCTAGCGAATTTGACAGTTCAATTCCATGTCGTTTCTCATTGCTGCTGTTTTCAGACTTTTTCAGGTTGTCTTGGAATAAGGATCGTTTCATGCGTTCAACTATTTTTATTTTTTTTTATTTTTCAATCTGTTGCAATTCTGTTTGCCAAAATGAAGTGGGAGCAAGCTCCCCAAAATCCATCAAGTTCAATACAAAAAAGTATTTTCAGCAGTGAACTGTGTGACTGAACAGATTTTTTGGCATTTTGTCCACATATGAGAAGGCCTTTGGCCTGTAGATTTGCATGACTCTGGGAAACTTTAAAAATACCTGAACACAAATGTTGACTGGGGCAGTTATCATTTTTGACTTTGGTGGCTTTATTTAATTTGAGCAAACTTGACCTCAACCTAACTTACCTAAGTTTGCTGATCTAATTTTGCAAGTGCGAGTAAGAATGATCGTATTCCAAAACACATGCGGCCAGGTATTCTAAAGTGAAACTCGCAAGCGTAATTTTTTGGGGGGTTGAAACACCAATGGCGCCAAAACGCACATTCGAATTTCAATATTTCTTCAGATTCTGACGAATCCGCTCCCACACCTCCTGAAGGTGATGTGCCTGCTCTATCCAGGCACGGTTTCGCCTCCGGAATCCTTCACATCCCGTCCCCATATCCAAAGCCTATTCCGAACGCGCTGAAAATGGGCTCTCTCGAATAGGATGGATATTAGACCTCTGTTATGTAAACCCTCCTGAGTAATCAACCACCTCCCAGAATATTAGAAGAAATTTGCTCCGATGGCTCACCGTGATTTGGCTCATCGTGATTTATTCATATTTGCACTGTGGCAACAACAGCATTTTTTGTCTGAGCAGGGAAAGAGCGAGTGTGCGAGGGTGAGGTAGGGGACAGGGGATATGTCGTTTATAAGGGGGGACACAATTGCACGGCAACAGGGAAACATTTTCAATAAAATGCTGTATGTACTCTTAGCCGTGCAATAGTATCCCCCTTAGGCTCCTGCAGACGGTACAGGGTGTGCTTGTTCTCTGTCGTGCAATTGTGTACTCCTCAAACGGTTTTATTTATCATTTTCGTTGCTACACTGCCTGCATTATTTTTTCTTATTCTGTATCTATAATTGAGGGCTGCGCAAATCATGGGGTTTAGTCGCTTTAAGTCGCGCAGGGAGATCAGGTCAGGGTAGGTCAGATTGGATTAGATTAGGTCCGGGTTGTTTTAAGTAAAGGTTCATTTTGTCGTTTTAAGTAAAGGTACACTGCACAGAGAACCCTGACCTGGCCTACCATAACCTACCTAACCTACCCTAACCTCGCCTAACCCAACGACCTAACCGAACCTGTGAGATCATCTTGCCACAATATCCTCGCTCCCGCAACTTCCTTTTTGGTGTCTATTGCCCTCCAAACGCTGGACCTAATAGCTTCTCCATTCTATTCGATGTTCTTCAAGCTTGTTCTGATTCTGTTAGCTCTGACACTTCTTGCAATTTTATCCTTGCTGGCGATTTCAACTGCCCGAACATTGATTGGCTGGATCCTCACAAAATTAACCATAATCTTCGTCCCGCTGAAAGAGATCTTATTGATCTGGCTTGCGCATTTAATCTAAACCAGAAGGTAACTGTACCTACTTTTCATCGTGACAACTGCGCTAGTAGCACTTTAGACCTATTTTTCACCAACCTTCCTGTTCCTTGCTCCATTAGCACTTTACCTGGAATTGGAGATCACAGTGCAGTAATCTGCTCTATTCCGTGTTCGATCCCAAAGCGCAAACCACGTCATATTTGCGTACGTCTGTACCGGCGGGCTGACTGGGACAACATCTATTCATTTTTAGCCACGAAACTTTCAGACTTTTCTTGCATGGCCACGATGTCCACCTCCGATGAGCTTTGGAGTTTTATTAAAGATCTGCTTGCCAGTGTCTGTTCCATGATTCCTTCCAAAAGAATAAGAATTTCCTACCATTTCCCCTGGGTAAATTCCTCACTCCGAAACCTCTATTATCGCAAGCGAAGGCTTTTTAAGAAACTGCAGGAAAATAACACAAACCTCACCCCTGCAAATGAATTTCGATTGAAAAACATGATAAAAAGCGTAAATTTCGACATAAAAAGTGAAAATGGTGTTCTTTTTTCCCGTTACATGGAGCGTGCAATGAACACTAACAACGGCAAAGCATTCTGGTCCTACTTGAGCACCAAGCGATCCTCTTCCTCCATGCCATCTCTTCTTCCTTTCTCTGGTCTTCCTGCGCACGACGATAACTCAAAAGCTAATCTCATATGTGATGTTTTAGACAATCTATACTCCAACTCTCATGTCCCGTTAACCTCTTCTGCATCCATTCTGAATATTCCACAGCTCCCTCACCCGCAACTTGGTAACACCCAATCGGAACCTTTTCGTTCTAACTTTTCTCCCCAATTTGTTTCAACAGGTGGCCTATGTCTTAAGATATTCAACCAATTGAGACAGCTCAAAGCTTCAAAATCCTGCGGCCCAAATTCTGTTCCGAACAAACTTCTGAAATTCATTGCTTGTATACTCGCACCCTTTTTGGAAGTACTGTTTATAAAAATGTTTGAATCTTCTCGCATACCTGATGATTTTAAGCTGTCAACTATTATCCCAATATTAAAGCGTGGGAAACCGCCTTCCGATCCCCTTTCCTACAGACCGATTTCCCTCCTAAACAGCTGCAGCAAATTATTCGAGAGGCTCATTCACCAGGAAATTCTTGAATTCTGCCACTCAGTGGAACTACTGTCTCCTTGTCAACATGGGTTCCGCCGAGGGTATTCCTGCACAACTCAGCTTCTGGAATTTGTTCAGGATGTCGCTCAGTCCCTTGAAGTAAAAATTCCCGTGCATGCTGTTCTTATTGATTTTACTCAAGCTTTTGACCGCATTCCGCATCCACTGCTTTTGTCAAAGCTCCGTTCATTTGGGCTCCCTCTCTCTCTTATCTCACTGGTAGAAAATTACCTATACAACCGGCACTTTGTTGTGTCCGTTAACGGGACAAATTCCCGTTCGTCCAAAGCTGTGAAGTCTGGTGTTCCTCAAGGCAGCGTTCTTGGACCTCTTCTTTTCATTCTATACATAAATGATCACCCTCTTGCCGTCAACAGTAGGATCAGAATGTTTGCCGATGACGTCATCATATACACACCAATTGCGTCCCGAGAAGACATTGAGAAACTGCAGGCTGATCTTGCCTCTGTCGATTCCTGGTGTAATAGGTGGGGAATGGCAACCAACCCGGCAAAATGTGTCTGGATTGAATTTGCGCGCACTATCACTAATGGCAGAACTCCTTCCTTTCCTGCATTTTATAACATTTCTGGCCAATCAATTTCTTACTCCTCAGTTGTTAAATATCTCGGTGTTCACCTTGACAGCAGGCTATCCTGGAGCCACCATATCGATACGGTTGTTTCTAAGGCACGCAAAACCCTCGGTTATATCACGAGAAACCTTGGACTTGCCTCTGTAAAAGCTAAACTCCTCGCTTACAAAACATTTGTTCTGCCGCAGTTAGAATACGCGTGCGAGGTCTGGGATCCTTTTCTTGTGAGCCACATTCAGGCTTTGGAACGCGTTCAACGCTTTGCAGCACGACTAATTTTTGCTGATTTCAATAGAAACACAAGTGTAACAAATTTGCTCTCTACGCTAAATCTCATCACCCTTGCTGAGCGTAGGAAATCGAGAAGGCTTGAATTGTTTTCTAACATCGTGTTCTCGCGATCTCAGCTGCGCCTCCCACCCTCTTTCACGCTGCTCAATGAAATGCGCCGAACTCATTCTAACGCCCAAGTTCGAGGTCCCACAATTCGATTTAATCCTTATTTCCACAGTTTTTTCCCACGAACCTCCAGGGATTGGAATGCCCTTACTCGCCCTTTCATGCATGCCATTCAGCGCAACGTATTGGTCTGATTCTTATTGCTCCACGGTAAACACCGAGTCAACTTTTCAATTTTCCGTTTTCGTCACTTTTACCTGCATTTGTAATTTTTTTCTCTTTCCTGTCACGAAACTCCTGGATTTACCTTCATTTTTTCTCTTTTCTTCTCTCTCACAGTGATTTTCTCTTTTCTCTTTCACAGTGATTTTCCATCTGCATTGTTTTTATCCTTTGACGTGTCATACCATTTGACTAGAAATTAAAATAATAATAATAATAATAATAATAATAATAATAATAATAACCTAACCTAACTTAACTTAACTTAACATTCCGTTCGTGGATCTCATTCCGTTCGTGGATCTCGAGTTGGATGGCTGCTGGCATGCTGTCGCCTCTTTTGTGCTGCAAGTTGTGAGCTCTTGTTCTACCTGCCTGCTCTGCAAAGAGTGTTTTAAAAGTCTGTGCCCATTTACTTGGACTGATCCTTCAACCGCTGTTGTGCTCACGCTTCCGGCTTGTTACCTCAGGCATGGAACCTAGAACAAAAGGTAAGAGAACATCGCCAGCTTCGGTGAAGCCGCCATGTGGCGGCAGCACTGTTGGTAAATCTGAAAAAATAAACGGAGCTAAATGGCGCTGGCCTTGCGTTTTGCAGAAAACATCTGTTCAGTGGAAAATAACGCACCTCAGCAACATGTATGTTTCTTGTGCAGAATGCCCATCATTCCTGATGCGCTCTGCCGACAGTCAAAATGTTCTCAGTGAAAATATTTGATCAAAAAAAGGTCGAAGAAAATGTTTTCAGCAGCGAAATCCGCAGGCTGGCCATGTCCCTTTTGCCGTTTCGCGTCCGCTTCTGAACGCAACATTAAAACAAGTATGAAATGAGTACCTTCTAGAGAAGGTAACGTTTTGTCTTTTGTAATCAAGCAAAAATGTTTATATGGTGGAATTTTTAGTCGCCTTCGGTGATGCTATCACTTTTAATTATCGTCTTGAAATCATGTGACTTATTCTTGAATGCTGACATGCGGCGGAGAAGAATCCGGTGGAAAATGACTTCGATGTAAAGTTCGGTATGAAAAGCTCAATTTCCAAATCAGGTAGAATTGTAATAGGTATGTGGGCTGACAATGAAGGAGAGAAAACATTGCAGCATTCGGTCTAAATTAACACCGAAGTGGTTTTCCAATAAACTATTCTCTCCGCTGATAAGAGCGCAGCCTAGGTCCGAAATTAATTTTAAAAATGCATGATCATGGAACCCTTATGGACGAAGGGCCCTTTTTGTTGCACTTGCTCCTTTTTGTGATGATTTCACGATCATAATCTCTGATGTGATCAGTTCGCCAAGTTAAAGTGCAAAATGAAAACACTTATTGGCGCCGGCATTTATCGCAATTGCGATTGCCCATGAAAACCATAAAAAAACCCACCTGGGCTTCCTACAGGGCCGCATTAAAATCAAACATCGGTCAAACATCCCATAATCAACATTTCGCTTTTTATTTAGTGCCATTTCATTATCATTTTATCATGTGCCATTTTATTCGGTGTTTTTTTTATCAATGTCCATTTTATTAAGTGCCATGTTTTGGTATTTCCGGTTTTCCGTTTGGGCACTGTGGTTTGGTTTTCAGTCAACTCGCAGACTGGAGTAAATAAATTGGCTCAAAACTACAAATCAGGGATTTTTGAGGCAGAGATTTTTGAAGCACCCTGTCCATTTCACGACCGCTGAAAACGTCGAAAAATTGAAGGCGAATAATTGATTTCACAGTGTGATTGTTTGACTGCTTGGTTCGTCTGCAGTGCAAAAGGGCCTGTGAAAAATTATCATTTTCTGGCTGCGGCATTTGAACGTTGCGCGGTGTATTGGCTGGCGAGATTTGCCGAGGTGCTGTGATCGTGCGAGCATTGTTTGCTTTTGTGAGTACACGCTCACGAGTTTTACTCGAGCAGAGATCGCGATTTTGATGGCCATATTCCGAAGAGATTTTTTCACTTTCCAATGCAGCAGTAACTCTGAACCAAAAAGTAAAAAACGCCAAATATTAGACATAATAATATCGTGTGGGATGTGCCAGAAGTGAAGTGAGACGGAACAAGAGTTAACGGAGGACACTGTGGCCCGCGGTGACGGAGCGTATGAAACGGATTTGAATTTTTGTCAAAAACGTTGTTATGAAATAGGTACCTAGGTATATCTATCACAGAGAGAATTCTTTGATAAATTCTGCAGGCAAACGCGGAAATGTACCTATTTCATCAATCGCATTGCATGAGATGTGGATAATCACTCAAATTCCCTCTGATGTTCGGTTACAAATATCACTCATTTCGACCAAACAGATAAAATTACAAACAAATCATACGTTTCCATACACTTTCGCAACAGAATGAGTTTTTCCTTATGCCCTGTGAGTGAAATGCAACAGACGGGAGGTTGCGGCAAAGCAGCAGAGTGAACCGTAATCTGCCAGACGGGTGAGGGGCCAGAGCTGTGGTGCGGCATTTGTAAAACCACCGCCTCCTTCCATGCTGCGTGGCGCGGTCGCCTTCAAATACCCACAAAAAAGTCGGAATACTCATCGCGTCTCAATAGCGCAGTTGGTAAGCAGGTAACAAGAAACGAATAACAAGAACCGAGGAACCGGTTTCGATTCCCGCACTCGTCGATTATTTTTGCGTGATATTCGATTCATAATGAGTGAAATTACGCGCTGCGAATGTGTGATTTTTCGTTTCGGTGTGTAAAAACAGGGATCAGATATCACACATTTTTACTGCAGAAATCACACATTTATTTCTATGTGTGATATCCATCTTCATCTCTTCAATTTTCTCCCAATCCCCTTCAATTATTATTATTTTTTTTATTACATTTCTTACTCGAAAGTAAGCCATTTTCAAGCCATCGACCCAATAACCGGATGCGCATTTTGTGATTCTGTTTTCCCCATGTGCCTTTTTTCGATGACAGTTTCAAACATCAGTTTTCCTCAAAACCACTTTTCGCATAAATTTCCATTCCGGTCGAATATCTCTGGCAAAGTTTGGTCCACGAAACGAATATCTCTGGCGATTTTTGGTCCACAAATTTAAAAATTTGCACAGTGTAAGATTTTTGTGTAAAAGTGAGTGACAGCGTCATATTTTGAGATTTCTGGACCCTTGCCACTTTACAACCATGTCTTTAATCAGAAAAATATCTACCAAATCTGCCCCAGCAGGCGTAGGGTGATGAAATTTTGTGCGAGTACTCGCAAGCTGACCCTCAACTTATGATCGAAAAATCAGCCAATTCGGATGGGAAACCAAAATTTTGTTTTTTTATGTTCCCCGTCAGTAGTAACACAAAATAAGGGTTGAGGACATAAAAGTGATAAAAAAAAATCGCATAGAATAAAATTTCCACAATTTTGCACCGATTGCAAAGAAAAAACATAGGTACCGTCAGCACTTGAAAAAATTGAAATTTTCCAAGTTTCAGAAAATTCCGTTGGAAATTGCGCTCTAAAACGCGGCACATACGAATTTTTCGCTAAAAAAGGGAAACGCGTTTCGCTCGAATGTAGATTTTGTCTTAGCAGACGACGCATTCGCGTGTCTGCAAAAGACAAAACAATAACAGCGTTGTTTTAGGTTGAACTTATCGAATGGCGGCGGTAGCTCAGATGATCAGCGTTAGCCTGATGTGCTGAAGGTCCCTGGTTCGATTCTCGCCTGCGGCTGAATTTTTTCATGTTGATAATGAGATCAAAATTTCAAACCAGAATCGTTTGCACGCCTTTTACTTCTCAGTTGCATTTTTCTGACCAATTTGAATCTGACGGGCCATCTTATTGCCCATTTTCGCACACACAGTTCATCGAAAGTTGTCTGACTGGCTCCGTTGGAGAAAATATTTCAAGGAACCGCCGTTGGTATTTGACCAATTCGCACAAATTGGAATTTGTTGCTTTTTGAATTGTGAGAGTTCTTCTGTGTTCTGTCTCGCTGTTTGTTTGTTTGGCTGTTGTGCTCAAAGACTTAAGCTCTGCACCCATCTTCCAAAGGTCAACATCCTAAACCATTTTCAATTTTGAGGACTTTCTGGTCAAAAGTCCCGGCAACACCGGTTGTGCGCACTGCGCATCATCAATTTTGCCGCATGCTCTTGCACCAAAAACAAAACAATGTTTCATGTCGCATTTTCTGCCACAAAACAGCCAAATGGAGTTCAAATGCAATGATTTTGGAATTTTTGGAAAGGTAAAAGCTTTCTCTACAACTCTTCCGCAGGTGGAAACCATGTTACAGCGGAAAAAATCGCTCGATCATGAAAAATATCTGGCAGGACCCCGGCATTTTATCACATCCCAACATTTAACAATTTTTTCCTGAAATTGTTTTGATGTTTTGTCAGTGAAAATATCGGGATTGTTTCAAACGCCTAAAATCGCCAATTTTCCGGCTTTCTCACTTTGAAATTTGAACAAAATCCGTCATCTGGTTCAAGAGATAATCAACTTTCTGTCGGCGAACCCCGTCTCCAGTACTGCTCGGTTTTCTCATCTCCTTCAGACTTGCGAACTGTGCGCACCCAGCGGCGAGAAACAGAAACATGAAAACACGCATCACTCAGCAAGCGAATTTTGAATGGGGAACGGCGAAGCTTCCTTTACCTTTTGTTCTAGTGCCATGCCTCAGGCTTGAACATTCTCGGCAATCGTTGGTTCATTCTCGAGGCCATGGTTCTGCCAAACTCTGGTTCTAGTTCAACTGAACCATATTGTTTCGAAGAAGATGGAGCATGCGAATTCGATCGATCTGGCAACACTAAGCCAGGATCGGACATGCTATCCTGTTCTATCTGTGAACGTTATTATCATTTCAAGTGTCTCCAGCTGAGTCCCAAGTCGAAGATCACGTTCTGGCAGTGCCAAGCGTGCATCAAAATTCACCGGAAGATGGTTCAAGCTTTCAAGCTACTTCCCGCTATGCAGACTGATCTCAATCGCCTGAAGGATCTCTGCAGCGACAGCACTCAGCTGGTGGAGGCTCAGTCAGAAATTCTTGCTCGCTTGATCACTGTCGAGGAAGCGCTTTCCAACTGCTCCGGAGGATTCCAAAGCACGAATCTTCGGGCAAATGTCAATGTGGCTACTCCATCCGGGTCATACGCGGCGGCAGTCAAGGCCTACGCCCCTTCTACACCCGTGATCATTAGGGCATCATCAAACAACGGCCAAGCTAACCGCAACCCTCACCAATACGAAGTAGGCTCCAGATCCAACCCCTCGCCAAGCACTTCTTCACCAGCAACTGCAACTTCTTCACCAGCAACAGGGTTCGCATCTTCAGCTTCCGGCAGAGTGAATCCACTGTCGAAGTCAACCCGTTTTTTCCGAGACCATGGAGATATCAACGCCAGTTCGATTGTTCTCGGCGACTCCCTGGTAAAACACCTCCACACCAGGTTGTCACAGAATAAGACGCGAGTAATATCGTCACCTGGAGCGAAGTCCTCTCATCTGGTCCATCTGCTCAAAGTCCGCCCAATCCTGAATCCATCCACAAAGAAAATCGTGATTCAGATTGGAAGGAACGACCTTGATCAGTCAGTGCCCCTTCCTGCACTTCTTCGAAACATTGAGGAATTGTTCAGTGTGTGCCGTGCTCAAGTGCCTGATGCGGAACTAATCTTCTCGGCTGTCATCCGGAAAGCTGACTCCCCGCTGTCGACGCTGTTTTCAATAAACAGTCAAATCAAAGAACTTTGCTTGTCCAACGGTGTACGGTTCTTTGACTTCAATGTCCGATTCTCTCTTTCCTACCATGCTGTGGACCAGTCACACCTGAGTCGAGCCGGTACAGCAAGGCTTGCTGAAATCATCTTCGGCCAACTCAACAGATCCAGCTGGAGAATGGAGCGGAGAAACACCAGAAGCACTCATCCGTTGGACACTAACTCATTATGAAGTCAGTGTAAACTTGCAGGTTGTTTCCAATTATTGCTTTTGTCGTACCCTGTACATTGCATGCTTCTGACCTGCGTATCCTGTCTGCACCTTGCTTACCTCACTCATGTTTCAACCTGCATATTCGTTTCTCTAACCATGGCCGGCCTCAGCAATTTTTACCTCTTTTCCTTTTACCTTTTTCTGTCGCCTTCACCATACTTGGGTCGTTCTGCATTGGCCAGATTATACTTTAATGTTTATCTGATTACCTGCTTACAATCCCGCTGCAGTTCAAACCCTTCCGATTTGAGCCTTCCTAATATGTCTGTCACAAAGGATGTTGCTATTTGCGTGGAAAAAGAGCAAACCGCATTATTCTCTGGACCTGCAAGTGCACACGAACCCAGTTCTGTTGGCCCTGGAGCTGAATTTGAGTCCCATCTCCCGCAGGTGGCAAGAATGCCCAACCCTCCTGCTGATGATACATTGCACATCAAGTCTGTGGTAAAGAGTAGTGCCTGTGAACAAGCAATGCTGGCACCCGACCCTCCCCTCCGTTCCTCCACCATTAAGCACTCCAATCCCAGTGAGCCATTACTGACACTGCACCTTTTGAATATTAATGTGGAATCAATTAATTCGGCCTTCAAGAAAGCATGCACACTGGAATTAATCACCTCAGAAAATGCTGGCGTCACATTTATTACGTAAAGTTGGTTGTCTGCGAGCACGGCTAATTCGGAGGTACTGCCAAATGGCTTCACCCTGTACCGAATGGACCGTCCATCACCTCCCACAGGTGAGCCAGCCAGGGGCGGGGGTGCCATTATCGCTGTCAATGACGGCATCTGTAGCTCGCCATTGCCAGTTGATTGCAATTTTGCATTTGGAGGGGTCATCGAGGTTGTATGGTGCCAAATTAATCTGGCTGGGAAAAAGTTTGTTCTTGGTTGTGCTTACATGTCCCCATCGGCAGGACTAGACGCTGTGATAGAATTTCGAAACTGCCTACTGAGGGTCCTTGACATAAATCTCCAAAATCACACAAATGATGGTAAATCTGCTGGCCGGGCCGAACTTACCCTATCAGGCGACTTCAATCTTCCTGGTATCAATTGGAATAGCCCAACTAATTTTAGAACTTCTGCCGCCGAATCCGAATTCTTAAGCCTTACTGAAGATCCTCGTGCCTTACTGAAGATCCTCCTTTGTCCGACGCTCGTGGCGCAGTGGTTAGCGCGTCGGACTCGTAACCTGATGGTTGCGGGTTCGAATCCCAGCCGGGACACGAGATTTGCCGTGGCACAAATTGTGTGTGCATCCTCCTTCGGCGAGGCACGGTGAATGAAATTTGCCATGGCACATATGTGTGCATCCTCCTTCGGCGAGGCATGGTGAATGAGGTCGGAAAGACAGACTAGTGGCCAGTCTGTTAGTCCTTCGGATGGGACTTTAAGAAGGAGGTCCCGTGTGCGGCATCACACTGCGCACGTAAAAGAACACCTAGCTGCAGGTCCATCAGAGGCCGGGAAGGTTACACTACAGAGAAGGCACACATCGCAAGACACACGTCTTCGCTCTGCAGAGCATGGATCTCTTCGGGAAATCCTGCGGGTTGGCATAAATCCTGCGGGTCGCCGAAAAACTGATCAGAGCCGTTTCAGATGAATGCAGAGCGCAGTTGGGCTACGAATATGGGGCATTGATCTCCTTGCGAGCCCAAGCTGTGCAACAAGGGTACTGCCGAGCCACCGGCCGTATGGCTGTCTGCTCATAATGGCAATGGAAGAAGAAGAAGATGCCGGTCTTCTGCAATTAGTTCGTGAACCGACTCGATTCAGCAGAACCGGCACCTCAAATACGCTTGATCTTTACTTCATTAATTTTGACCCAGAAAACAGCAACGTCAGGGTTATTCCCGGCGTTGCCCATCACATGGCTCTCTCAATATCTCTCTCCTTTCCGCTACCATCAACCAAAACGGAAAAAATTTAAGCGTATAAAACAATCACTCCAATATGATCTTGCAGATTGGGACATGCTTAGATTTTCCCTAGTAAGTGCCTATCCGGATTTTTTCATAATTACCACTCTGCCAACAGTGATGAGTTGTGGGGTTATCTCTACCAGATTCTCACATCTATCCTTGACACCATACCTGTGCGTATAAAAGTTTAAGATGTCAGATGCCCTTGGGTCACTCAAAAGCTGAAAAAACTCGTCTCGCTAAAGCGCCGTGGGTTCAAAACAGCTTGTCGTTTCCCCACATCACACAACTGGGAAAGATACGCAGTCGCCAGAGAGGATGCACTCAACTTGAACAATAATTTATTTTCTAATTTTATTGATTATTGTGTAAATACACCATTTGGACAATCTTTTTGGAACTATATGAGGCAGAGGAGGAAGGGCTCTTCGTCAATTCCTGTTCTTGCTAGATCTGATGGTTCCTTGATCATTGAAAATGTTGAAAAAGCTAATCTATTTGTGGACTCTTTCCAGACTAATTTCACAAAACATTTTGTTCCCTCACGCTAAAATTCTTCAATTATACAACTTTCAGCCGCACAGCTGAATGTTCATCCTCCTCTCACTGCTCCTGCTGATCTATCGTGTTTCTCCCTAGAACATTTGGCCTTTCATTTTAGCACTTCGCAAATCTCTCGCATAATTGCCTCCCAATGCAATAAGAAAGGCCCGGGCTTCGACAGAATTCCAGTTCCGTTGATTAAACATCTGAATGATCCACACTCAAATTTCTTTGAAACGCTTTTCAGGAAAGTGATCGAATCTGGGCAATTTCCTGATCACTGGAAACAAATAAACATTTGCCCTGTACCAAAAAAGGGAAATCTTATAGATGCTGCGAATTTCAGACCAATATCTCTTATCACTGTTGTTCCAAAAATATTGGAAAAAATGTTACACAATTTAATATTTGACTTCTGCGAGACCAACAAAATCATTCATCCCAATCAGCATGGATTCCAAAAGGGAAGGTCCTCTGAAACCTAGCTCACTGAACTGATCTTTGACATAAGTTCAAATTTTGAACATAAAATTCCAACCCAAGCAATATTTATTGACCTCACTAAAGCTTTTGATTACGTCGACCACGAACTCCTCATTCGTAAACTTCAGATGCTCTCATTTCCGCGTATCATACTGAAACTTATTCGGTCGTATCTGTTGTCAAGACGTGCGAATGGAATTGTAGGTAAAACGCCCTCCTCTTCTGTCCTCAATCTCACCTCAGGGGTCCCACAAGGGAGTGCGCTAGGACCCCTCCTTTTTATATTGTTTATAAACGATATTTTACGGTAATCGATTGTAATATAAGACTCTATGCCGATGACATTGTTCTGTACAGAGCTGTGCAAGGTGGCAGTGGCGTTTCTCTGCAGTCAAACTTAAACGCTTTGCACAAATGGTGCACTGACTCGCGCATGCAAATAAATGTTTCTAAATGTGCATTTCTACTTTTTTGTCCCAAAGGTTTGAAAAAATCATGTGAAGAAATTGGAAACATGTCCTTCAATATAAATAACGAGACCATACCTCGTGTGTCTTCATTTAAGTATCTTGGAGTAAAGCTCCATGAAAGTCTAGATTGGAGCGAGCATATCAACATGGCTACAAACAAAGCAAGGTCTGCTCTCGGGTTTTTGCGGAGAAATTTGTCGCATTCGAATGTTAAATGTAAGCTAATGGCATACAAGGCAACTGTTCTTCCTCATCTTGAATACGCGTCTGTTGTCTGGGATCCCTATCTTGTCGCTCATGCGGAGGCCATAAAAAGGGTTCAACGTTGTGCAGCCAGATTCATAACTAGAAGGTATGAACGTGCGGCGATAGTGTCACGGATATGTTAACTGAACTCGGGCTTGCCCCTCTAAAAACTCGCAGGGAAGAGAAAAGACTTGCATTTCTAACAAAATCTTCAAGGGAAAAACACAAATTGATATTCTCCCGTTGTTCCCTAAAAATTTTCAAAATAAAAGATCCGCACGCACTTTTTTCAATTTCGTATGCCGCTTATCAAGTCAAATGATTTTTTACACTCCTTTTTCCCGCGAACGCTCAAAGAATGGAACGCTCTCCCAAAGGATCACCCTATACTTCAGGTAAACGGCATCAAAGGAGCGTCTCTGCCATCCTACCATCTGAAAAGCCCTGTCTGCATTGTTTGTAAATTCCGCTATTTCATTTTCATTTCATTTCATTTCATTTCATTTCATTTCATTTCATTTCATTTCATTTCATTTCATTTCATTTCATTTCATTTCATTTCATTTCATTTCATTTCATTTCATTTCATTTCATTTCATTTCATTTCATTTCATTTCATTTCATTTCATTTCATTTCATTTCATTTCATTTCATTTCATTTCATTTCATTTTTTTAACTCTTGTTTTGAAATATTTGCAATGTGGAACAGCAAATAAAATATAAATAAATAAAATAAATAAATAAATTAACCTATCCAAAGTGCCCAACCTATCACAACCGACTACCCACCCTCCAGAGAAATAAGGCACACCGTGCCGTATGCTGGTGCCAAAGGGGGACACAATTCCACGGCGAAGGGAACTGCTGTTTTCTGCAAATGTTTCCCCGCTGTCATGCAATTGTGTCCCGCCGTATAAATGACTTGTGGTGTTTGAATCGGCCATCGGGCATTTCTCATATCTCACGGAGTAGCGCCTCATGCGCTTCGGCAGAGACAATTTCGGCAGAGACATTGTCTCTGCCGAAGCGCATGAGAGGAGCGCAACAGAGGATTCCTCAGGTGCGGTGTCGCTGTTTTCGATTCGCAATGTCACAAACCAGAATGCACCCACCCGCATTCATGTAACGGCGATTGTGGAACATTTGCGTTCATGGACAATCCGCAGAATTTGACATGTTCCATTTTGCGTTGTTGCCAACTGGGACTTTTGTGTCTGTTGCGGCAACGCGGTTTGGACAAAAACATGTGCGTGCGTTTGATATTTATTTTTTATTCTGTACATCTGGAAATGTGTAGGCCTACATATTCAACTGCTGGAGTAGGTTGGTATCACGGAAGCCAACCGTCCAAAAGGGAGGATTGCTTTTTTTAACTTTTGCTCAGGGAACTCAAGCACTATTGTCACAGAATTTTTTCAATTCTTCAATCCCTCTTTCACGAGAGTCGAAGATGCTGCCCGAAAAGGTCTACATGTATGAAGTCAGTAATCGTATGTAGGCCTATACGATATGAACCGAATATGCTCACGAAAAGCTCCTCAATAATCACACTTTGGAATGGTCGCTTGCTCGACATTCAAAGCGAGTAAAACGCAAGGAGAGAAGAAGGAAACATATCATACATAACCACACTCGCTGGTGTAAGGTTTTGATGTTAGTCATTTCTGCCACAATGACACAAGTCATTGTGGCAGAAGTGACCAGCATCAAAACCTTACACCAGCGATAAACATGCCTTCTCCGAGTTTCAAAACCATTCATCATAACCACACTCGTTTGACCGAGGATTGAGCGGGTAGGGGTTGAAGGTAAAAAAAACGGTGTACTGCAGAAGGTCTTGCACTGGTGACAAAGAGTGACAATATAGGCCTTCAGGCAACAGTTATAAATCAGCAATAAATCAGCATGCGGGCCGGCTCAAAGATCAAAGCAAGTAATTTTCTTCAGCCATTATCAGTGATACACTAACCAGATCACCAAATAAATTGTACAAACAGGGAAAGTTTGGCATCGCTCAGAAAAGCTTGACTTGGCTGATTACCTCGCACGAGAATCGTGAAAACAGTGCGAACCATGAGAGGCCAAATTGGCATGGCCGACAATGGCTCTGAAGGCGTGTTTTTTCGAAGATGATTTTGTTTTTCTTCATTTCCCGAAAGTGCAAAAAATCCAGTTGGCCTAAAGTGGTTCTGACTCGCCCATATGCAGTATGGTAGGTTGCAAAACGAACAAGAAAATGACCAATCTGGCTGTCTTGGGCTCGTTGCCATGGCGATGCCTGACGGCCAATTAGCGTTGCACCGGTTGCGTGCAGGTATGCTCACACGCGAACATTCTGCCCTGTGAGCATCTAATTCTGTGTTATCCTGTATACACGTATGGTGGTTTTCAATGTTCTGCGAGCCTCACAGCTACACATAAACATAGAATGCGGAGCCAGATGCAATAGTCCGCAATTCCAGGTCTTGCAAGAAAGTATTGCTTGCAACAAATGTGTTCATTTCTTAAAAGCAACCATTTTCGTGGAACAGACTTCCAGGTTGCCAGAGACATGCGCAAAATTGGAGAGGGACGAACTCCATCACAAAAATATCCCACACCAATAAAGACCACAATTTGGTTATTTATAATCTCTGAGTTTCTTATGATTGCCTTATGTTCCTTTTTGCTGTTTAAGTAGACTTATGTTTTTGGACTCATGATCTTGAACATGAATTTATCCAGTCCTCAAATCTGCTGCTTGTGCAAATGGTGTGTCCATCTTGAAAAATGCTCCCTTTCCTGCTGAGCAGACAGGGAGATTGTTGCAGTGAAAAGTCGAGCACACAAAGGGCCAATGCAAACAGAACATTTACAACCCTCGAAAATTCGGAAAAGTGCAGCAAACATTCGTACAGCAATGATTTTGACCGCAAGCGCGGTTCCTTTCTCTGCGGTTGTTGTCGCGAACAATCTGCCCAGCGTCTTCCCGCAAATTGCTGTTTTCGATCCCATTTATCGCATTGAACACAACCTGCCCATCATTTATACGCAAGCAACTTGCTTCCATTCCTTCAAAAGATGATTGTCTTCGACAACATCCGCTGGAAAACATGTGGTATTTCCCTCTATCTGAAAGAAGTTCCTGCGGCTCTGAGTTCCGCATGGGTTTATTGATTCTTAAATTATGTTCCTGAGCATCATATCTAGGCACAGGCTACAAAAAACAAACTGATGCCAACCGTCCTGCCATTCCATCTGGTATAGCAAGGATGCCAGCTTGTATACGAATTCAAATGCAAGCTGCTGCAGTGCGGTGACAAAAACGTACGCGAATGTGTTCGCGTTTAAAAAAACGCCCATTTTAGTGGAGCAAGCTTCCAGGGAACCAGGACCATACGGAAAGACAAGAGAGGGATGAACACTTTGCACACAGATGCACATACACTGAAGACACAATTGACAGAACCGAGTTTTTTTGTCGCTACAGAAGTTACAGATTTGCAACCCTCGAAAAGGAGAAAAAACGCAGCAACTGTGACTCCTTCAGCATCCGTCAACCCATGGTTCACAATTCGCAACCCTCGAAAATTAAGAAAACGCAGGACTGTGAAACTTGCTCTGCAGCATAAAAAACGAAACAATATGGGGGACACAACCCATATGGTCTGCTCACAATTTGAAAATGAGTTATACACCCTCGAAAATGAGTTAAAACACAGCAACTGCAACTTCCTTTGCGACATCGCCTCCAATGAAACAAACGTTTTGGACCGAAGCTAAAGCAATAAATCACAATTGGTTCACAATCTGCAACCCTGGAAAATAAGGGAAAGCGTAGCAAAATGGAACTGGTTTGCTTTACCTAATTTCTGTGCATTTTTGCTGCGTTTTACCTTTTACTATTCCGTCGCGAAAAACTTTACATAATTTGAGGGTAAACGCAGCAACTTATTTCGTAACATTTCTGCAGGTGCAAAAGATGGATTTATACCAAATTTGGACTGCATATAACGACTGAAGTGACGCGTCGAATGAGGCTTTTTCGGAAAAAATCGGTTGAAATTTGATAAAAATTACAGGCATTTTTGTAAAATTTCACAAAAATGCGATTTTTTCGAAAATCAAAAAAATCGAGTTGCTGCGCTTTACCTTTTCACGTCAGCGTGTTTGTTGAGCAACGGATGTGTGTTAAATTGCACACCTAATTGCGCTGACTGAAGCAAACACGCGTGGTGAAAGCAATGCATTAATGCGACAAGGAACGATCAAAGTGTGATGATAAACAAACAATTACCCTGATGGACGCAAATAATTGTGTTGATTGGAACGTACAAATTAGTAATATAGGCATCACAGCTGTGATGACATTAGCGCATACATAATTGCGTAAAGTCCAGCATATTGAAGTGCCGAAATAGCCGCACAATTGAGAAAATGAAGCATCACAACTGTGTTCACAGCGCAAAAAAATTGTGTTCATTTCAGCACATGTGTGTCGAAGCAAAAGCATAATAATGAGAAAATGAAGAGTATTGTATTGTCATTCATTTCGTTAATTCTGGCATCAAAATATGTAGATGCGTCGAAACGAGCACGCAAACGCGGAAATAAGGACAGGATATTTTTTGTTTATTTACTTTTCTCTATCAGTGCGTCGAATGAATCCAGAGCAATTCCCTGATTTTAGGGAACATACGAGGTAACAAAGCAAATTATCTTGTCATAAGAAATTGTAAATCCCAGTTTTCCCAACAGAGACTGGACCATCTTTATGTCATTCCCAAAATTTCCTTTCAGTAAAATTAGTTATTCCAGGACAGCTGCGCGTGCGTCCTGCACAACCCCCAAAATCAAACACTAATAAAAATGCTCACAAAGAAAAAAACAATTGATAAATCACAAAAAAATATTACGGTGAAAACACAATTTTATTAGATTCTGAAAAAAGATCAGGTTGAAAAAAGCTGGTGCCGGGCAAGCTATCGTCGTTGAAAAACTGGGCAATTTTATCGCGGCTTGCTACCGGTACATGGCTTACAGATCTCATCGTGATCATAAATGTTGACCCGGAAAGCGCAATTGAAATTTTTTCAAACGTGTCAGGTTGAAAGAATCATCTTTTTGATCGTAAGGAAATGATTATTTTGTTTCGTGCTGCTTTCTTTCAGCAATTGATACGGGGAATAAAAAGGCAAAAATTGCCAACAATTCATGAAAATTCTTATTTCGTGGCATATCAGTTCTGTCGACTGGAACACACCGGCAGACAGTTCAGATAACGATTCAAACATTTTCCAGAGCTAGATTTTGGCCTGCAATTACAGTGGCTATTTATTGACGACGCCTCTTTTTCCGACTATTTGTCCTGCAACAACTTGTT
>JASGXE010012413.1:0-40136 GCA_030068105.1 Sinentomon sp. SZTP_YWyxl
CAACCTGTTATTTTTGTCCATCCCATATCTTTTTTTTTTTTTTTAAATAGGTAGCATTATTAAGCCATGTGGTTATTACCAAAATTTTTGCAAATAGTCCTTTTTGCTCCGACTTAAAAGTGTTGAGCTTTGAGTTTGTCAAGATTTGCACTTTTTGGGGTTGATTGCAGATGCTTGCAAAACCTTTGTGCAACAAAATCAGTCAGATAAACTCGTAAGTTGCTCAAAACATAATTCTTTGGAAAAAAAGAACTCACTTCCGAGGCATTTTTGCATGACTGGACAAGGAAATTAACAGGGTGGCCACATTCTGGAAAATCATGGAATTGACATGGATCTGGAAAATCATGGAATGTTTGTGATTTCTGCCTGAAATCATGGAAAATACAAAGTCACTGACCAATGCCAAGTCAGTGACCTCAAGAAAATGAAACAGGAAAGAACTCACTGTTTCCATTCAAGTTTTGCCCTCACAGGTGGGTTTACTGAAGAAATTTGTGAGACCATCATTTGCCGAGAAAGTGGCAGAAATCCCAGGTCTGCTGAATACCCTGATTGTTGAAGGAGATGATGTTCTTTGCCCACATCAGAAGGTAGATGTCGGTGTTGCCACAAGAAAACATTTGAATACGAAATTTGACAACAATGGTGAATGACATAGGTACCTACAGAGTGTCCCAAAACATTTTGCCAAAATTCGTGGACAAGTAAAAAAATTGCTCTGGTCCCCCATTTCCATGCAATACCCCCAAGGACCGCCCAAAATGGGCCAATTTGGGGTACCTACCTATTCATGGGGGACTTAAGATTTCATCGAAGAACCGTCGAAAGTTTCAGGACAGGTTCTACTGAACAAGTAAAACAAAATTGTCAGTGACGAATTATCATTATCCGAGCCTCCACTTTCACACAGTGCCCACCCAAAAATTCAAAAAACCCAATTTGTGGTCAGTCCCAGTCCAGGCCAGTCCACGAATATTTTATTTCTCTCATTAGGTATGTGTCTGTTGCAATGTCAACAGCGTTAGAGGACGTCTGCATAGCCCTGCTGTGCTGCTGTTGTACCAAATCTTTCTTACCCCACCACCCGTTCAAGCCATCATTGCAGCATCATTATTGATCCAAATTTCGTCAGTCTTCTCAAAGTGAGTGGAATTTCCACCAAAAATATTACGTACAAGTCCACTGATTCTTGTGATCCTTGAAAAGCAATTTCTGTTGCAGATGACTGAATGTTCTTTGCATCAAAAAACATGAAAAAGCAAGTGCTCAATTTTCCAAGGGGAAAATATGTTGTGATAATTTCCTCTATCAGTGTGTCCACAGAATCAGACTGGGAAGTGGCAGGGTTTTTTAATTTTGCCCAGCCCAGTGGGTTTTTCTGGTTTGAACTGGGTTTTTTGGCGTTTTTCCGTTTTTCGGATTTTTCATTTTTACCTGGGCTGTTCGAGGAATCGATTCGAAAAAGTCAAATATTTCTTGATTTGGAAGGTTTCAATAATTAGAAAAAAATCATGGTTCAAAAATCGAAAACGAGATTGATTCGGGATTCAAAAGTTAGTCAGATAGGTGGATAGGGATTTGATTCGAAACTATTCAATTCAGATTTGACTGATTCCTGATTCGAGTCTCAAGATTTTATCTGGTTCGCAAAAATTCTAATTCAAACCACATAGGCCTATCTGCTATCCAGATCAGACATAACTCACATCAGTCTTAGTGTGAGTGATCGCCTCTGCCAGCTGCCTGGTGGGTTGTAACTGGACTGGTAGTCTCTCAGGATTGGCCGTATTATTCCTCCTTCATTGCAACTCAGCCCTCAGCAGTCAGCTCAGATCAGACTCAAAAGCTAATTCAGCAGGTCGATGCACATTTCACAACAATGGCAGTCGGCAGATGACTGGCATTCATTGCGCTTGTGCATAGAAATCAAAATTTGTAAGCATATAAAAAATATGATGAATTGGCAATTGAATTGATTAACGTTGAGTTTCAATGAGATAGGCCTATATTGCCTCATGTCTCCTCTTGTCTAGACAAGAACTTGTGGGTTTCTTCAGTTTTTGCCTTTTTGGTTTTCTTTAATTTGGTAAATGTTCGTTTTCGTTTTGTAAATAATAGCCCACACAATTACAATAGAAGCTCCCTCACCCTCTGCCTCCTGGTTTTCCGGTGAAAAGAAAACGACAAGGTAAATGCCAACAAAACACAATTTATTTGGCCATCATTAATTCACCACAATGACTTTTCCAAATTCAAATGAAAAAAAAACTCTGGAAAAACAAAACAAAAATACGGGTTTTTCAGTTTTGCCCAGCCCGGTTAAAACTGGGGGGGGGGGGGGTTAAACAGGGGCGAACCCTGGGAAATGGTAAAAATATGATTTTGATATCATCAGCTCTTTCCCATGCCAGGCACTCCAGACCTTGGCTCAAAACATCATGAGGGGTAAGGAGTGACAAGAATTGCCGTTAACATGCGTTCGTGTGATTTTTGAAATGCTTTTGAGGTCCTCGGTGTGAGACTTGGGATCAGATCCGATCCGGTGCCTTACATTGGGGTTGATAAAGTTGAGATCTGGGAACGGGTCGGGGATCCATGCACAGATCTAAGCTGGGAACCAGCGTAGAATTGGTGGTCTCCAACTGCATGGTGAGTTCAACCTTGCTTTCACGCAGCTGAGAAGAGGGAGTGATCGCACTGCTGGTGAACGCCGCTGGTGCTTCTGATGCTCGCCCTGCACTTGTCGACTGAGCACTATGCCGGACAGTGCTTCGCTGGCTACTCACCTAAAGACTGTTAGGGATTGGATGTTTTTGTTTCCACTTCCAATCACCAATCCCTGCACTTTCCGCATGCTTTGCCTCCATGTAAAAGATACATTGCTACTCTGAGCCAGCTGCTGATACTGGTTGCATCAAGATCATCAACAAACACCAGACCTAATGTCGGAATTCAATTCCTGCTTCAATTGCTTGTATTTCTTGATATATGAGTACCTGCTGTGCAGTCGAGAAATATTCGAATATGAATACATTGTATTGTGGTACCCACCTACCCAGTACCCACTCCCTTTATATTCTTCGTCTATACTTGTTTGCATATTTCAGACAAGAAGTTCCTTGTGTTTTTCTTTTCTCGTCTGAAGATAAACAACAGTGGTCAGTACGCAGATGAATTTCCATATCTGTCACCTTGTGGTCCCGAGCGGAACTTTGTCCGTTGTGATGATGTTCCTGTTGTGTACACACATCTTGTGTCTGAGGAGAGTGAAGCAGGTGATGGCTGTGCCAATTCGGCATATTTGATCCAAAACCACACAGACAAGCTCATGATTGATTTCGATCCAACAAAGCTGTGCATGCTTCCTTGGACTGGCCGTGTCTATTATCCTTCGTCTGAGAGACGGGTGGACTTGGACTTATACGATCCAAATTGGCCATAGAGCTGAGCAAACATTTTAAGTTTTTGGACGGAGAGGAGAATCCACCAACCCACATCAACTGGGGAGGAAAAGAACAAGTGCTCACAAATGAGTTGATAAATAAGTTTGAAAAGCTACGGAAAAGCGACTGGAAGCATGAAAGTGGAGGTTGAATGTTATTCAGTACTTGTCCTGTATTTCAACTACCTGGATTGAATGTGGTGTGATACTGAGATTTGTCCAAAGAGAGATGAAAGCTTTATGGCCCTCACGATGATTCTAGACCATTTGCATTCAACCCAAAGAGCAATTCCCATTTCAAATGCTTATGACAAGCTTAAGGGGGACAAGCTCCAACATCAGAGGAAGAAAAACGAATCCTACAAATACTTGCCTAAATGCAACCGTTTTCCTTCTAGAACCATTTTTTTCGCACTCGGAATGATGCAACAATTTGCGATAAAACTTTTGTGTTGAAAAAAAAAGTCCATCTTTGGGACCGAATATCTCGAAAACGAATATTTCATTCCTATCGCGAACTATCGATGAGTGTATCTCAGCCAGTTGTGAAGATATTGGGCTGAAAATTTGATCACTTTAGTGTTTTTTGTGTAGAAGAGAGTGACAGAGCCGGATTTTTGATCTGACACATAGTTCTAGAAATACGAGCTCTTCTTTAGATGAAGTCTGTCATTTTCCAGCTTCCCACGAGCACGGTATGAAATACCAAGCTCCTACATAAGAACCGTTGCCGAATGTCAAATTCTGGCTCTGTCAAAAGGCTGAATGTTTGTGGAGATAATCTTTCAAAAAGGTTTCGATTAGCAGAGTTCTTTTTGCCCGTGTCAACGCCCGATCATAACAACATTGGTGATGAGCTTACAAGTGAAGGGCACTGTTAACATCACAAGTGCCCCCAAGAGGAATCTTTTAAATTTTTTAATCTGGTCGTCGTTTTTCTGATCTTGGGGCAAATATGGGTTCTTGCACTGGTGCAAATATGGGTTCTTGCACAAGACATGGACTTTCGACGGCCAACTTGGCGGACGAGCACCAAAGTCAAACCTTGTCCTTTGGGGATGTTTTTTACTTAAAAATCACCAAGAGATGCCAGAAATGTGCAACACAGACAATGCCAGACCATCCGTTACGTACCCGGTCTCTACCGCTAACATCGCCAATGAATCCGGAAGCATTGAAGCAACTAGGAAAATATTTTGCAGGTGTTTAATAACCACAATGCACATTGTCTATCCCAAGTTTCAGTGGTCTGACTCAAAAAATGCCAACAAAAAAAAACACGAAAAAGCATTGTCGCCCCCCGAAAATACGTACATGAAGGTAGGTACCTGCATAAAACGACCTAAAAACAAAATAATCTTTCATTATTTTTCCATTTCTGTCTTCTTACACACTCTTTTTCTGATGTAATCTTGTGACTTGCATCCATCATCAGCCATAAAATGTCAATCTCTCGGATTTGTTGTTCTTGCCTCAACTTGTGCTGACCATGTCTCATTCCATTTTATTTCAATTCAGCAGTTCCAGCTACCTCTGTGCTGTTTTCTTGCACAAGAATCTTGAAACTCCCCTTTGAAAAAGAAAAAGCGATGCAAAAATCCGAGTGTAAATAAAAATTTTCCAATGTTGAATGGGAAAATGGACGCACACAGCTGACCAACCTCCTTTTAGTTGGTAGGACCACACGGCTTTTTCCTTGGAAATTAGGGTAGCCCAAAAGTCTTCGGCCATGGGAAAAGTGAAAATTTGCCGTTTTACCATATTTTGTGATCTGAAAATTTTTCTTGCTCTCACCTCGTCTATCAAAACTTTCATGGAAATGTGCACATTTTGGGATGCCCAAAGTCTTTTTGGCAATAGCAAAACATTAAATTAGCTGTTTTTATCATATTTCATGATTTGTGTCTTTTTCGAGATCCCACCACAGATGTCACCACTATGCACAGGTGCTATAAAATTTCCGATTTAAGTGTTGACATCCATGGTTTGAGCAAGAAAAAGTTTCAGACCACAAAATATGATAGAAATAGCAAATTTACTTTTTTCCTGGCCAAAAGGCTTTTGGTTTACCCTGTATATACCGGCTCATTTACACGTATAGTTTAGAAATAGCAAATTTACTTTTTTCCTGGCCAAAAGGCTTTTGGTTTACCCTGTATTTACCGGCTCATTTACTTGTATACTTGTACAGAGCAGAGCACCATATTTCCGTAATTCATAAAATAATTACTCTTTGTTACCACAGGCATGAATTGAAAGCATATATCTCATGATTATGAAGTCTGCCAGAACAAAGTTCTAGTGAAGTTTGGAGGATCTAATCAACCATGCGGATGACACTTGCAATGTTTGACCCTCTTGGAACAATTGCTTTTCGAATGCATACGTACCTAAATATTTGGGCTTACTGCATATCGTGACCTTTTGTCCTGTCCTGGCCATAGGTACTTAAATATAAGCTACCTGATTTTTTGTGTGAAGTCCTCTTTTTGAATCCACTTTTCAACAAAAAAGTTTCAATGATTTGGGCCGAGGGAAAAAATCACCAAATTTTGGGGACCTTTAATCAGGAAAAGCAGGACTCTTCCCTCATGAAGTCATCGTTTGGAGAGACTGAAAGGAGGTAGGTACTGCAATCCCTCCACCCACCCTCATCGAGGATAAATTTCCCAAAAGCTGTGATGCCATGCAGACTCCTCATTTCAAAGGTCTCTCAACCAAGCTCCTCCCAAGATGTTGGAAGTGTTCAAGATTGAACGCACAATGGGGAAATAGAAGATTGATTAAACATTTCTGGATGCGTAAGAATAACGTCCGGTAAGAAATTGCAGCTGCATGCCGGAATGGTTGACTGTGTGAAATGTGCTCACTCCATCTAAGGTTCAGGTGAAGAGAATTCTGAGGTGGATATTTGATTGCAATTTGGCATCGAAAAAGCTTTATCACCAACTACTAGGTAGTCTGAGCTGCTCAGACTAAGAGCAGACATGTTGAAACAAAATGAGTAGAACTCACAGCCAAATCCGTTCGAAAGATTGCAACAAGTGCGACGTTTTGCACCCACAGCATGGAGCTTCTTCAGGCGAACCAGCAAATCTGCTGGTTCGCCCCTCGCCTGAAGAAGCTCCACGCTGTGGGAGTGAAACGTCGCACTTGTTGCTATTTTACAAATGGATTTGGCTGTGAGTTTTACTTATTTTGTTTCAACATGTCTGATTTGCCCGTTCGTGGTGCTCGTGCTGAAATTGACTAAGAGCAGGAGTGCACGAGAAGGAATTTTTGGGATTGGGGCTTCTGAATGTCAGAATCAGCATTTTAAATCTTGAATGAAGATATTCTTGTTTCACTGTTTTAGAAAGGCACTTCATTGACAAACGGCCATATTATTATCAGTGACAGTGTGCAATGAAATTTCTCCCATCCAATTTGTCAACTCGGTTGGCCGTGATTTATAAAAGGAACGTTCTTGTATTTGACCATGTCGACGCAGCAGTATTTACCCCCGGCCATTGAAATTGCAACTTCCATCAGAAAATAAGTCATATGCTGCAAGGAATGCAATTGTGAAATGTGAAGTTTCTTTTGGTACCTATTCTGAGTGTGAATTGTTCTGTGAACCTTAGACACATGGGAGTATGATGCGACTCGTTTTACAAGTTATGGAGTGCCTTTATCGGGTTAATGCTTTCAATTTTGTCCCTGATTTTTGAAATGTGTGATTTTTATAAATACCCAGCAGATTTTAAATGCACTAAGATATTGATAGTAGGTACGTTCCAATCAACCTGTTACCAGCACCACCCTGCACCTCAGCAATCCAAAACCAAAAGTGACCAAGGATCCAATGAAAGCCTTGGGGCAATGCAGTCGTTTGAGTCATCCTTGGAGTGGGTTGTGGGTTCCCCTCCAACTAACAGCAGACTGAGTGTGCATCATCGTTTAGTTTTTTCAGAGAATGCCTGCCCAAAAGAATCTGAAAAAATCAGGGAAATAGATTTACTTCTCAGTGCCTGGTTTCTAAGAAAATTGCTGAGTCATTGGCCAGCGTGTGATTGACTTGTGAGTTGATGATGGAGAACTGACAGCTGAGAAATGAGTGACGAATTATAAATGGAATTGATAAATTTCATCATTCGAAAGGAGGCCATGTTGGTGACGGAGGCTGAGGGAGGTGTGCTGATCAAGTTGGGATCGAATACCTGTGCCAAAGTCAGAATGAGCCGTGGTTCGATTGTGATTTTGTCAGGAAATGTCTTGCTTGGGAATGTGCAGTCGTTATTCTGGCGTTTGGTAGAACGAGCCAGCGAATGAGAGTTCGCGAAGAGCTCATATCTCACACTTGATTTGCCAGATATTTTCGCATTTTGTGTCAAAGTCAGAGTGCAGTTCGCAGTTTCGTAAATGTCAATCTGCAGTTTTTTTTTTCACTTTGGCAGGTTTTCAGTTTGCATAGAAAAGTTTTTGGCAGCATGTTTAGTTCTTTGTTGTTTTGCTAGCCGATTGACAAGTGAATACTGAAACAACCATGAAACAATTTGGGGCTAACCATGAAACAATTTTGCACCGAAAATTTTACACAATTCTTCTGTCATAATTATTGACATTTTGCAGTTGTTCTGCAGTTTTGCAGCCAAATGCAAACAAGTTGAACAATGAAGTGGAAAAGAAGCACAATGTATAAATTCTGTCATGAAACCTGCGGCAGACAAAACTATGCTGCCACTTCAGTTGCCTTGGCCTCTTCTGCTGCCCCCTTTCAGAAAAAGCCAAAAAATCCTTTAGCCTAAGGATTTCAATTGCCCGGATGGTATCAATAACAAGTTTTATTTGCGTAATATTTTTTGCTCCATCGAGACAGTTATATATGGAATGAAGGATTAAGGAACCTTCCTAAAATGATAAATGGGACGTAGACAGATAAAAAATAAAATGACAAAACAGACTTTGACGTCGGAAACTTTTGATCTGTTGCTGGAGATTCAGAAAAGTATGTGAAATAATGTTGTCAGTAGGAGGTGAGGAAATGATTGTGATGCGTTGGGAATTTGTTCGTGTCACAACACCCCGTTTTTTGACTTCGCTACGGCCCAGTCAACAAAGGAAGCAAAGAATCATTTCTGTCAAGCGTCCAGGCTTGCTTCACAATGGCCTCCTGCTGGCTTATCATCAGGGGGTGGATCAGTGGCTGTATAGCCACCTTTTTACAAGCCAATTTGGACCAAAACTTTGCAGAGAGTTAACCCTGCACTGGATTTTAACATGATGTTAGTTGTCAACCAGACCAAAATACCAGCAACTTTTGAATTCATCGTATGGTGTAACTGTACTCCCACTGACCCACCCACCTGAAAAACAGTCAGTGGGAAGCCGTTGTGAAAAAAGTCTGGTCAGGGACTTGACAGAAGCACATGACACTTTGCATCAATTAGTATGACATTGGATGAGGACATCGAGAAAGGGAAGAAGTTTTCATGATTCTGATTATAGCTGTTTTTGTATTGCGACTTGGGCTAACCTGTGGAGCTAATTGGACTGTTTTTGCTTTTATGAATTTAAAAATAAGTCTTTTTTCGATAAGGAGCTCACAGGCCTGGTTTGCATTTATGCAGCCATAATATTCGATGTGAATAATTATTTCGACATGCTGCTGCATGCAAGTTTGCTTGTTATGCAAAAATTTGCTTGCAAGTACTGGAGTTCTTGAGTTCTGCAGAATAAAATCAAGTGAAGATTGATAGTTTTAATACCAAACAATGATCCGACCTGGGGATGATGGGCAGACGAAAGAAAGTTCAACATCTGACGACCAAGTTGAACTGGAAAACCAATTCATAATGAGACTGCCTCTGGTGAGTGAGAGTTTTCTACTGTTCTCATCGATTATTCCTAAGTAACATCCAGAACATCCTCTGCTGGGTGAACGAACTCTGTTTAGTGTTTTCGGATGAATAATAGAAGGGAGCAAGGAGTCAGAAGCATGGGTGAACAGTTTGCAGACCAGTAATGCGATCAGTGATGCGCCAGCATAGTCATAATTTGTCAAGTCGTTTAAGGCCGCTCACTCTTCTTTGGTGCATGGCATCCAAATCAACAGAAATTTAGCTCCTTTTTGGAAGCTTGTTTTGTGTGAAGTGTCTGTTGGCATTCTGAAAGTCAATTTTTGCTTTGTGTCAAGTGTCTGTTCACATTCTGAAACTCAATTTTTCCATCCTAAATCTGACTCTTTATGCAGAGAGATCAAGGGTAACGCTAACTCCCGAGGAAATGCCAATGCGAGGCAAATTTTTCAAATCTAATCCAATGATAAAAATTTGCCCCGCTTTAGCTTTCCCCCTGGAGTTAGCGTTAACGCCGTCATGATCTCTCCGCTGTTTGTGGTGGTTCACACAAATGAAAAACGAAGATTTCTTCACATTGCGAGAATATTTGTTTTTCCCTTCTTCCTCTTCTTCTTCTACCTCACGTTGTTCTCTCTGCCCTGCCAACATTATACTCGATCCCCAACATTTTACTTGATCCCACAACATTTATTCGTTCGAAATTGTAGCCATCAAACAGAATTACCTAATTTCTTTTTACCAGGAAGATGTGATCCATGCTTTTTTGCTCTAAAGGCATTCGTTCAGGAAAACTTTGTCAAGAGAGGGTGTTTCACAGGCTCAGCAGAAATATGCCTTGCGCTAGATTTTTTTAATGACAGGCAAATTTTACGAAGCTATTAAAATAATTGTTCCAATGCTCCATAAATCCCAAGATCAGACTCTGTCACACACTTCTACGATAAAAAACATTTCAGCATTAATGGAGTAAGAATTGCCGCATGGAGAATTGCCGCCCAATGGAGATTTTCATGCAAAAATGGTTTTGCAGAAAACAATGTTTAAAACTGGCCATCGAAAAATGGCAGTTACGGAAAATATGATTACCAAAGCCGCATCTCGTAACATCATAGATAGCTTGAAAATGGATGACACAAGCAAATAAATGCAGAGAGAAAAAACTGAAGAGGACATTTCAAACGATAAAAGATGACAGATTCCAAAACCACATTTTTGACAAAAATACAAATTTTGTGGGTCCTCCCCCTTGCACTAAGAAGGGGGCATAAAATTTTATTTTTTTCCTCTTCAGTCTCACCAGATTCCCATTTTTGTGCTTTGAAATCAATGTGCTAGAAGGATGCTATTGAATTCGGTGTTCTTCCCGGAATCTTATATTTTCCAAAAAATCATTGCATCAAAATAAATTTCAAATTGAATGAAGGCAAATTTCAAAAAAAAGCGCTTCATCTATTCAACACAATTTATATCTGCAGGACATTGCACGGTCTTTGAGGGAGGCCTTGAAGAATGGTGCTCTGAATTTGAAAGACAGGCTTTCAATCAGCCTTGATCCAGATATGAGGCATGGTGAAGTCCGGTTTGATCATTGGGTTCTGCATGCAAAGGTTGGTAAACTTACCCATATCAACAACAAATCAATTGCTCTTTCTTTACCCCCCTATAATTGCATTCCCTGAGAAAAGCTTCCATGGAAAATAACATTGTTAAAGGGTCGCAGAAGGTAGGTACCACAATTGTTGGATATGACAGACAGCTGTGTTACACTTTGACCTTTTGACATCCAGAGGTCAAACAGATCCAGACAAGCAGGAATTTAGAAGATTTATATTGCATCTCCTCAGCCAAAATTTGAGCTATTGGCCCTAAGTCCATGTTTGGCACAAAGTTACTCAAAGGACTCCCTGCAGCATCAGATTTTCTGAATAGCTCATTGTCGTATACTCCTCATTCCACTTGAAGATATGAGCCAAGAATGCTCCCAAGTGTGCTCAGAGTGAATTCAGAATTCTTTCAACAATGAAAATTCGGTTGAAAGCTTCATTCTCGGCACAGAAATTAAAGTTTTTCTGTGTATTTAAATGGAAGAGTGTGAAGCATTCTCAGCTCATATCTTCAAGTGGAATGAGCTGTACAGTGTTACCATCTTCAAAGTGTTCTGTCCTCGACATGAAACACAGTGGTTCAGTTCCGTACTGGCAATAAGGAGACAAAATCTGAGAACGTTGTGGGTTCCAGGGCAAAGATCGGTCTTGAAATGTGACATTTATCTACTCTGAATGGGTAAACAGTTTTTTTGGGTGTCTGTGTTTTGGCAGAAAGTGGGGGATTACAAAATGCGATAAATCAAGAATAAAAAAGTGCCAGAAATTATTGATCTATCAAGAAACCAGATTGATATTTGTGACTTTGGCAGACTTTTGTGTCATCTGACATTCTTGCCGCATATGCAACACCCAGGTACCTGCGTCTTTATTTTTAGCATCTTCTCTTTTAGCCTGAAATCGGCCTAAATTTGGAAATTTGGGTTTGTTTTCAGATGGGTGTGAGGTATTTAAAAAATTTTAAGAAGAATGTTTCAAAAATGTTTGAAAATGCGACAAGAAAGCACTATGTAGTTCCATAGCTTTGCAGGGTGCATATCCGTAACTAAGCCTGCCAGAGAAAATTTTCTTGCACTGCGGAGATCAGCAGGTTGCATGTTAGAGACGGAAACATGAAAATTTCACAGTGCCAAGAATTAATTTTTGCTCGTAAAGACTCCCCTTAACAGATGATGGCTTCCCATTCTTTTTGAGGCCAAACCAAAAGTACCTGCTTGTCTTATTGTTTTCCACTGGAACCACATGATTGAACTAGAAACAAGAAGTTACTCTTCACGCTTTTGTCTCGTTTTCTTTTTAGCTCTACGACCTTCCTACCATTCTAGAAACACACAAAACGATTGACACGAAGAGCTTTTACAAGACAGCTGACATATGCCAGGTTAGCACTAAAGCAAGGTTTCAAAAGCAATTCAACACCGGCAGTAAATGGTATGATATAGGCAGGCATACGTTTCCCAATGTCAACATCTTCTATTTATAGAAGAGGTAGGATCTGAGGTTTTCTATCCAGTAACTTAGCAAATCCATCTTGGGGTAGATGGAATAATGTGGACTGCTCCAGGCTATGCTCACAGTGACAGAGCAGGCTTACAGACATGGTTTGGTTTTACGAATGTTTTTCATGGACAACAATGGTTTCGGATAGAGATTTACAACCATTTTCCGTCAACACCAGTCAAATTAGGTCCAATTAACATCAACACATAAAGCTTTAGAGCATTTCTTTTTCATCGATTTATGCAACTCTTGCTGGATTCACTTAAATTGTGACACAAATAAAACAAAATTATTATGGAACTTCATGACACTTGGATTGCTACACAGAATGGTAGGTAACTGGCCTGGTGGAGTTGGTTGAAGTTGGTGGCATGGGAATGTTCTCCCCAAAGGCTAGAGGAAGAAATTTTCTGCTGCAATTTGCTTCCACTTGTACGATCTCCGCAGTCATTGCTTTATACCTAAACTAAACTTGCGAACTGTCTGTGTCGAGAGATTGCATTATCTTACTTACCTACCAAGGTTTTAGTGTGCAAGGAAGAAGATGATAAGACTGATGAAGAATCACCAACAAACAAAGTCAAGAAGAAGGACTCCATAAAAGTGGATAAGAAATATCTCTGGCCACATGGGATAACACCACCTATGAAGAATGTCAGACGGCGACGATTTCGGAAGACCCTCCGTAAAAAGGTCGGTGACACAAGAAATGGCCCAGGCAAATGCCAAGTCTTCAGTTGAGAGCAGGTGGCCTGCAGTGTATGTGGTCCATAGTGGTGCACGAGTGCACTATTTTATTTCCCAAGGAAAAAGTAATAACACCTAACCAAAATACAGTGGTATCCAACGCTTTCAAAAATATAATAAATAAATAAATAAATAAATTCAACAACTTTTCCAGAAAAGTTCAAGAAGTTCCACTTTCCCAATCAACCACACAAGGGCAGTTATCCACACAAACGAAAAAAACTCGAACTTATTTTCGGGTGGATTGCTTACCCCCTTTTCTGACCGTAGTGGTTCCCTAATTAATTTGGTCGGCCTATGTTTCAAAAACCACTCTGGGAAACCTGGGGGAACTTGCAGTGGCGTTTTCAGCATCTGGGGCAGAGGCCCAGTGGGGTTCCAAGGGACAAACACCCTGGCAGGGGTTTGGGATACAAAATCCCCAAAAGTTGAAGAAATTATAAAATTTTAGGTTCATTTTGCATGCAAAATTGACATGGATGCAGTAGTCCCCCAATTCCCCTGCATCCACCCCCTGAGAACTGCAAATAATCACTCAGTTTGAACTCCTTGTTTTCATCTTTTTTAGAACTAGAACTATTCCCAGGTGAAAATGCACAGGTGAATGGGCAATAAGGTTGTCGAAATCAATTTTTCGACTCTTCTTGGTGAATTTCAGCAACATTTTCGGTTTTTATTGGCCAGAGAGACTGTTTGAGCAACTGTCTGGTCCTTTTGTTGACGATGTATAGAAAATAGAGGAAGCCACAGAACTCCATTGGTGAGTGAACAAAAAAAAGTGCTAAGCAACTGGGGATGGAGTCAAAAGTTGAATTTTTCTCTTAATTTTGAACAAGAAATTCACTTTCAAAGAAAATGAGCCTGTAAATTGTAGAGGTTTGGTTAGATGGAAGTTATCACCTTCTTTGAGCAACTGGCTGGTTCTTTTTACACATTAAAAATAGAGGAAAACTTCACCTGGGACAAAGCCCAGAAACAGATTAAATTAATTTTAATGCAACATTAATTTGCATGGGCTAGGCGCCCCGATGAGGGGTACTGAGGGGTTTGTCAGGTTTGTCAGGTGAGTTCAACATTGCGGTAGATGAGTTAGCTAGCGGTAAGTAGTGACCGGATATCAAGAACAGATGCTACAACAATAATGAGTCCCCCCCCTTCTCTTTTCTTTTATATTTCAGGATGCCAGGGGGACAGGCCCTTTCGAGGGCAGGGAACACACAGGTTGGGAACCAACCCGACCAAACAATAGACTACCGGATGAGCGGAGCCTACACACCAAGAAAGAAGCAATCTTTGGCACGGTATATTGGTACGGGAAAAGCAGAGGTAAGAAATTCTATCTTGACTGGAAATGGATGGAGAGCTGATTTAAGGCAGTTGTAGGGGAAATCGCTTGAACAGCTTCCGACCTTTTCTCCCAACCAGGCAGCGTTCCAAGCGGGAAGTAGGGTTGAGGATCTCTTGTTCTGGGTGCGACGCATACCGGGAGAGAGGAGGGCAGGAAACCAAACCTTCCTGCTATCTTTGGATCTCAAAGCAGCCTTCGACGGGGTCACCCACTCAACGGTGACGGCATGCCTCCGACAATTCGGAATTGGACCTCACCTGTATCTCCGCATGGCACATAGGTGCCTCCGGGAGGACTGTGGATAAATTGGATGGGCAGATACATTGGCCCGAGATTCAGAACGGCAGGCATCCGGCAGGGGTGCTCGGCATCACCGACATTGTTCGTCGCTGTCATGGAGGCTGTGCTTCTCACCACCTACAAGGCCTTCCAGATATATTGGACATCGAATCGTTTGGCCCTCCTACCATCCTCACCTTCGCGGATGATATTCTATGCTCAGCTTCTTCAGCACCATGTCTAGCAGAAATTGCCATGTCCAGGAACTTCTGACGTCTTTAGGAGGCACCGGGTTGAAGATAAACTGTGGTGAAAACATTGTTTCTTTGAGTAAAAGGTGTCCAACTTAAAGAATTGTTCGCCGTTCAGTGATCTCGTCTCTCCGAACTTTTGGACTGTCCATCAAGACTGTGAATTTTTCCACCAGGACAGTGAATATCGCCACTGGTTCAACAATCAGACATCCTGATGACGATAATGCTTTGGCACCTTATCGTGGACCAAGGCCAACCACGACGGCGGAGTTCCCCATGGAAGATGTAGGTGTCGACAGCTCCACATTCACCAACATAGGAGAACCTCTGCAATCTCACCCCTGAGGTACAGTACGAGATGGCCAACACGAGACAATTATTGTCACACCTCCAGGTGCAGGCGCAAGAAAATTGCTGACGCTCTCAGCATCTTGCCAACCCATGCAGCAGCACGAACAACCAACACTCAATACCATGATCTGCAGCAAGATTTCGATACACACAGCCACATGATCAGTCGCATGACCAATCCCATCACTAACATCCCTCAGAAATAGGTTGACCCGTGCAGCAGCATGAGCAGCCGATACAGATCAGCCAATACTGGCACCTTATCGTGGACCAAGGCCAACCACGACGGCGGAGTTCCCCATGGAAGATGTAGGTGTCGACAGCTCCACATTCACCAACATAGGAGAACCTCTGCAATCTCACCCCTGAGGACAGTACGAGATGGCCAACACGAGACAATTATTGTCACACCTCCAGGTGCAGGCGCAAGATAAAATTGCTGACGCTCTCAGCATCTTGCCAACCCATGCAGCAGCACGAACAACCAACACTCAATACCATGATCTGCAGCAAGATTTCGATACACACAGCCACATGATCAGTCGGCATGACCAATCCCATCACTAACATCCCTCAGAAATAGGTTGACCCGTGCAGCAGCATGAGCAGCCGATACAGATCAGCCAATACCACTTAGCATGATTTCAGCAAGATCTGAACAGGAGATTGATCTCCCAAAGCCCCTCTGTTGATGTTATTCACATGCAGTTTACGACCCACCCAGCCAAGGACGTGATAAAGATACCAACATCGATGATCAGATATCAGCATCGCTGGCCCTTCCCTGATCCCACAGGAGCCCACTCCGTTGATATCAGCATCCATGACCCTTTCTTGATCTCCCACGAACGCACACTCTTGATATTACTCACCCGCAGTTAAACGATTCACTCAACTACGGTGTGATAGACATCAGCATCGATGCTCAGCCGGTGGATAATCTGATGTTCCAGTTGAATCATGTTGCATACAATATCTACTATTCTTCTAGCCCTTTTTTTTTTCTCCCGGGTGGGACCCGTGGGCTTGAGTGTGTGAGGGTTTTTTACCCGGGCATTATTGAGGAAGGTCCACCACCACGCCACCCGTAGCGGGGGACGAGGTGAGTATCCATGGGAACCTTACCCCATCTGCACCGGGACGCTGTCCCCCCAATGGTGGTAATCATTAACGATTAACATTAATTTGCATGGGCTAGGCCCTGGTGCAAATCAGCAAGACAATCCGATTTTTTCTTCAATTGCAAATGCAGTCAGCCAGCAGCTGTGGAGGGTGTCATTAACACTCTCCCTGCACCTCTTAAAATAGCAAACCCCTGCTGCGGGTCAGGGAATCATCCCCTCATACTTCGATCAGTGCTGAATGGATGTCGGCCCCCTTTTCTCAATGGCATGTCAAAAACATAACCACTGACGTTTTCTGTCCTTTGTCTGCGAATAACCGAATTGCTGCCAGTGTCCAAAACGACCAAATTCTCCTGGTCCAGCAGTAGCCAACTACCATAAACAGAGATGGCAAAATTGGTCTGCTGGGCCCCAAAAGGTCAAAGAAGCTTGGTCAAAAACAAAAAACAACTAGCATTAACTAAAAACTAAGAAATCACCACAGTCCTGGAACTTTTTGATCGCACCTTGTACTGCCGTCAGGTCGAATCAATTTGTTGCATAACTTAGAACTTAAAACATCGATATGATGACAAATATGACAGTCACAAAATATCATGTTGTTCGGTCAACCATAACCTACATTGCTTTTAAAAGCCACAATAATATCCTCCTCGCCATTCCCAAAAACCGGCAGGAAATTGGTGTTTCTTGGAAAACATTCCAAGTTTCGTAATTTATTCAGATTCAGATTCCCAGGCTTCCCATTTTTTATCTTTGCTTTTCGAGCCTCATGTCGCCAACAGAAGATAGCGTGACTGAAATGGATCGACGGCAAATGCCATGCATCAAGCGCATGCGTCCGCACCTTTTTCGGGGCGTTTCAGGGCACTTTGCGGGGCCCTTTTTCATGGTTGATTCAAATTTTAATAATTTTCTAATCTGCACACCTTCAGCTGGTGTTTACTTCATGCCAATCAGTGGAACGTTTTAGGAGTTTGCGATGTTGCCAAAAAAGGGGTTCAAAATAAGTACGTGAAATTGGAAAATGAAATAGCACAACTTGGTGATGGAGTAAAAATCAACTATTCTGGCTCATATCAGCCAAAAGACAAGCATTTTATCAGTAAAGATGCTAATTTTTACCTTTCCAGCTGGAAGGACTGCTGCAAAAGTTTGAAAAATGTCAAAAAGTAAGAGCGGCAAAGATACATCTTGAATTTTGTGGGTTTGTAAGGCAAATGAAATTATGCTGTTGCACAAAAAAGGGTCGCACGAGACTTGCAACAGATTTTCAACCAACAGAGCTAGCTACAGTAATGGCAATTTCTATCGGAATCAGCACAAAATGGGCAATTTGGTGACATCAAAAAGCATAATGTCCATAAATCACGTTTTTGTATTTTGCGACTCCTCCCCCTTAAATTTTGCCGATTTCAAACTATTTTGCTTGATAGTATTGTCATTCATGACTAATGTTTCTTCCAGTATGTTGAAGCACCAGAAGTTGAGAAGGAGGTGAAAAGGTTGTTGAAGGTTGACAGCGAGGCAATCCATGTGAAATGGGAGATAATCGTCGAAGAGGAAGAGGGTAGCAATAAAAATGGAAATGTGGAAGCAAGTGGAGTCGTTAGCAAAATGATGACCGGCAATGAGAACAGCACACAGCACAGTTTCGACGTTGGCAAGTTCACAATGCAGTCATTCTTTTCACTTGGTCATAATTGTTTTTACATCATAGGCATCTTAATTACCTACATCTTGCTGACTTCTCAGTGCCGGCGACTCCTCTGTCCAAGCGTATCTCTGCATAAAAGTGAGCGAAATGTTTCTTGCTCGGACATAATTGGAAAAGAAACAGAGCATGTTTTAATGACATTGTCTTAAACATAAATTGAACAACCTGCTTTTATTACTCCCTTTTCAAGCCTTTAATTCATGAATGGCCTGGAATTTCACTTTGGTCCTTCAGCCCCTTTTATTTTTGCAATGAAACTTGAAAAAATCTCTACCTTGAATCCAGATGCACTTTCATGATCATGAAAAAAATCATCGTCGGGTATGATTCACCCAGGAGTGATTTGAACGGAACTAAATTGGCATTATTGAAAGAGGTCATGTACTGTTTTGGTTGCATTTCAAGTTTCTTGTTCGAGCCAAACAGTTTGTGTCATCTGTCATTTTCATTGGAGGCCCTTTTATTGCAATAAATCTAGGCGAGAATGACATTTTCGGAGATGTGTCAGATTCTGAAGAGGAAAAAGCTATCGATGCGGGAGATATCGATGACAACAGCTTATCTGGAGAAGACAGTCGGAGTAGAATGTCGGACTTTGGCATGCGACCAACCAGGGTGAGCAGGGAGCAGGGTGAATGCAAAAACCTTAATCTGACGCAGTGTTCTGGGTGATGCTAGCTAACTACGTTTTATTCAATATTTTTTCCAGTTTGACTTTTTCTGTACCCTTTAGTGTTCAACGAATCAGAAAAGCAAAATCATTTATTCAACGTGGGCAAGAAAGTTACTTGCCAATGAAACAGAAGTCTCAGTCAATTGGTACCAATTGATTGGCAGTTTTTCGCAGAACTTGAAAAGTGCACAAAGAACAATCTGTATAGCTGAGAAGGCATTTGTGGAAGTAGTGGTGCAAAGGATGTCCGGAGGAAGAAGATCAATCAATCAATTCATCTTAATTTGCAAGGACATAGTCCAGGTGCAAATCAACTAACAAATAAGAGAAAATGAGAAAGGTGAATGAAAACTATCAGACGGGAATAAGACGCAACCCTTCTCCTTTCGTTCACCCGATATCCAGGCAACTTTGGAGCTGCGATACCAAAACGTTTTACCTCCTCTGCTCATTCTGCCAAGTAACTAGGTTTCTTTTGAAAGTGGTAACACTGATGTCCCTACCATTACCAAAAACCCTTGGATGCAGTGAGTTCCATTCTCTTACCGTTCTCGAAACAAAAGAGAACTTGCCGACATCCTTGCATGATATTTGAGTTCTTAAGGGGGGGCCCACCCCGGAAAGATGAAAATTCCGAAAATTTCTCACATTTTCAAATGCACTTCTCCCTGACACTGTAATGTTTTCTGAGCATTTTGGTCCAAAAATGAGCAAAATCCGTTGAGAAATGGCTTCTCAAAAACAAATTTCAGCATGCGATGCAAACGCGTCTGCAGCTTTTTCAGCATGTCTCCAAAAAATAGACTGTTCGAAAACCTCGTTTTTCTCGCATTTTGATTTCCAGTTGTAAAAAAACTTGCGAACAGCATATTTCAGTCATTTTGAGGGCTAGAGAGGCGAAATTTGGTATACTTATGTAAAAAAGCATGCTGAAGGGACTGACAGAGCTGGATTTCTCAGTTTTTTTCACCCAAACCCATCAAATAGCATCTCATTGCATAATGGTTTGTTTTTTTACCGCGAGTCAATTTTTTACAGAAAAAACATAACCTTAGAGTGAAAATTTTCAAATTTGGGCTCTGTCAGTCCCTTTTTCAGCATTTTTTGGTCCAGAAACATATGTCACAGTTTCAAAATTGGTTCTGGCCTTTCAGTTAGACCATCGCTAAGAAAGCGCTAACTTTTTATCTTATTTGTTGAATATCTAGGGAACCAGGTGAGGTACAGCATTGAAATTTTGCACAGGCATTCCTCTCATGGGGCTAATTATGCCCTCCAAATTTCAGCAAAATCGGTCAACAAACACCGAAGTTGGTCCGCTAGGGTGGGCCCCCCCCCCCTTAACTTGAAATCATGATCATGAATGCCCAGATAGTTTGCTGGAAGCAAGAAGTCTTTTATACCAGACCAACCTCCCACATAATTTAGACCTAGAAAAAGACCAGCAAGTCTTGAAATTTTTGTACGATAGGCGAGGGAGACCCATCCAAGATTTTTTACCATGTATGAAACACTATCCAGAGGTGAATATCTGCCTGAAACAAAGCGAGCCGCCTTTCTTTGCATTCTCTCAAGATTTTCAACTAAGTTTATCCGATACGGGTCCCACACAGATGATGCATATTCCAAGAGGGAACGAATCAATGCAAAATAAACTTTTTCGTTGATTGACCTATTATTGGCTTTAAAGAAGGTACGCCGTATGAAGAACAGGGCTGAATTTGCTTTACACAGTACCTGGTTAACATGTTTCTCCCAGTTAAACTTGTTTGTAAAAGTGACTCCTAAGTATTTGGTGTGATCAACAACTGTGAGCTCAATGTTCGAAAATCGAAATAGAGTATTTGCTGATGATTGGATTTGGTTTTGTGGAGAATTGAACAACACATTTATCGATGTTTAGTCTCATCCCCGATCTTTCGCACCAGTCGAATATTTTTTCCAAATCGTTTTGTAGAACACGATAATCATCTGGGTACCTAATAATTTTAGAAATGGTGCAATCATCTGCAAACAAATTCATAGAGCAATTCACCATCGCGGGAAGGTCATTAATTAAAATAGAGAAGAGAGTGGGGTCCAGAACACTACCTTGCAGCACACCAGAGGTAACTGCCTTGTGGAGAGAAAAAGCACCATCAAGATGCGATGAAGTTCTGCAGGGGTAAATAAGAGCAGCATGTATGTGCTCCCCATGTTACAGCGAAAGGAAGTGTGTATGCTGATTGGTTTGGCTGGAGAAGTCTGGACGAATTTCCAAGATTTTACTGAACATTTCGTTTTTCCTCCAAGTTTTTCAGACATTCCAATCCAAAGCTCTAATTGCTCTAATTGCAGAGTGAGAACCCCATCCACATTTCTCTTTTAGCTATTAATTTGTTATTTTTATTTATTTCCTTTGATCGGCCTTTTGTTTTTGCGTCGCAAGAAGTTCTTCTTATCATTCAGTTGATCATCATTGGCCTGGCTAGAGTGCAGTCTGTACACTCGTGTGGCCTTTTTATTTTGTCTTTAGTCTTTTTTGCTTCATCCATTTTGCATCGGAATAGGGCTAGATGCCTATGATGACTTTCACATAGGCATCTAGTGCCAGAAATTAAAACATTTGAAATTGTAATTAAAATAATTTGACCGGATGCAGTCCTGCACAAATCAGCAATTAAGCAGGTAAACACCCTTGCCGTACCGAAAAAAAAAAAACAGCGTAAAAAATAAAATCTACAATGACAACTTATGGGATCAACACGCACTTCACAGGGATCAGCACAATGATTTGGAATCAAGACCTAGTCTATGTATGCCGACTGGACGACTGCCCTGCAACCCCATGCAAAATATTCTTCCGGAAGGTGCTCACACTCAAATCATCGCATATAAAAAAGTTCCACTCGTTCACAGTCTGAAAGAATACGCAACCAAAACGTCCCTGCAAGCACGTCTGGTCCCAACTTGAAATCGTGATCATGCCTGCCACTGTAAGAAGGGGAAACAAACTCTTTAATTTTTGACCAACCAGCAACATGTTCGAAAGTCATAACAACAACTCGGAGACAAGCGAGCTGCTTGTTGTGCGCTCTCTCAAGCCTCTCATCATGTGAAAGCGGTAGGTAGGGGTCCCATGCTGCAGCTGCATACTCCAGCAATGACCGCGGATAATTGCAAAGTTTACTTGTTTTTTGTGCTTTTAGTTCTCCTGTTAAAAGCTTGTATAACAAAAACAAAGGTGAAGTGGTTTTATTGACCACATTATGAACATGCATACCCCAACATTGGACATTTGTAAAGGTAACTCCTATGTATGTAACCTAATGGGAAAAGGCAACTCATTTGCAAAGGTTGTCCCTAATCCTACCCACTAATGGATTCACCTTGTTTGTAGTGGAAATCAATACACATTTTGAGACATTTAAATGCATGCCACACTTATCATCAATACTCAACAGAATATAAATAATTTTCAAGGGACTGGATATCACATGGGGATGTTAATATTTCTTTTAGCATAGCACAGTCGTCCGCAAAGGAAGGCAAAAATAAACAGAGCACTAAAAAAACAACGGTCCGAGGCATGGACGGGTAAATGTACATCACATGACATACTGTAGGCCCCTACTCCAGTTTAGTATGCAAACGAAATTCTTTTTTTAGTACAAAACTATGCACATGCCAGGAATGTTTGAGTTTCATGCATGGAACCTCATTTGCCATGGAACCTCTTTGTCACCGTATCATCATTTGTCACCGTATCACCTCATTTGTCACCATAATGATCACCGTATCAAGAAAGGAGTCACGAAGGCTGGAGCTGTCGCAATCATTTGTTTCTTAATAAAATCCCTAAATTCCGTGGCCTATGATAAAAAAACATTAGGTACCTGAATCTTGATTTGGACTCGCATGCGTACCGATTTGCATTTTCAACCGGATCCAAAAATTAAAACGGTCAAATTTTCGGATCCGGTTCCAACTGGTTGGATTGGATACAAGAATCTTGTACTTGAGCAACAGAACCTAAGGTTGTTTTCAAACATGTGGCCATTGGCATGTGCTCAATTGTACAAAAAAAAAGATGAAACAGTTGGCACTGATCTTGTTTTGACCTTTGTAATTTTATTATTATTGTACTGTCAACAGCAACAGGAAAGTGATCATGAACTGGTGACCCAATTTTGTCGTGAGATGTTCATGCCGAAAACAGAAGAGGAGGCACTTGTCATGCAGAGTCCTCAGAACACTGAAACAGTAACCACCAGGATATCGAGAGGTTTGTCATGTTTTGTGTTTGAATAAGTGAGTGTCTAATTTCACTCATTCGGCCAATTTTCAAAACACGAATTATCTTGATGCGCGGATTTCTCCGAAGTATTTCAAATGGAAGAAATCCGCGGATCGAGATTATCCGTGTTTCAGAAATCGGGTTAAAGTGGGGTACGCACACACACACACGCATCTACCTGGTATTTAAATTTATCCAGGTTAATTTTGACAGAAAATATACGATTGATGAATTGCAACACAGGACAACATATGTTAAAATGTGATCGGAAGACAAAAATTGGCGATTTTGGGAGCAATGTTGGGTTATGTAGTTTATAAGAGGGAGCGCAATTGCACGGTGACAGGGAAACATTTTCCGAATAAGCTGTACTCTTTGCTGTGCAATTGTGTCCCCCTTTGGCTCCTGCAGACGGTGCAGGGTGTGCTTTTTCTGTCGTGCAATTGTGTACTCCTCAAACGGTTTCTTTTGCATTTTCGTTGCTATGCTGCCTGCATTATTTTTCTTATTCTATATCAAGAGGTGCGGGCTGAGCAAAACATGGGGATTAGTCGCTTTAAAGTCGCACAGGTAGAACAGGTCAGGTTAGGTTAGATTGGGTTAGATTAGGTTGAGGTTGTTTTCAAGGGGGGTACCCTTACGGAGAAACTTTTCTTTTCCGATTTTGCTGAAATTTTGAGGGATTGTTAACCATAATAAGAGTATGTTCTATGCAAAATTTCAGCCTTGTACCTGTCATAGTTTTCCAGCAGCAGGTAAACAATTAGCAGCGGAATTAGGCCAAACTTTTTGAAGTGAGATCTCCTATTTGCGGTGTGCAAAATAGCAAACTTTATGTTCAATCTACTCAAAATTCGTGGAAATCTGGCTGATGAAGCCGGAATTTCAATTTGAGCCCCCATTCAGTCACAATCTGCAATTTGAGCCAATGCGCGGTAAATTTTGTCTTTTTGCGAGTCATTTTTCGTAAAAACATGGCCATAAAAGTTTTTCTGATAAGAAAATCAAAATTCCGGCTTCATCAGCCGGATTTTCACACTTTTTTTTACATAAGTACACCAATTTTCACCTTTCTGGCATGCACAGTTCCTGAGATCTCACTTCAAAAAATTTAGTGACTGCTAGAAAATTCAAAAGCGAGAAAACCTCGATTGAAGTTTTGCATAAAATAAAGACAAACTTCGGAATGGTTTTTCGGTGGTCATAACTTCATTTTGGTGGACAGGATAAAGTTGAAAATTGGCATGCCTATGTAAAAAGATGTGGAGAATCAGCTGGTAATATCAGAAAACTCATTTTTTGTCTGGTTTGGCAGGTAATTGGGTAAAAATGATGCAAAAAAACTATTCATCGCTGGAAGTTAATTATTGGCGAAAGGGCCCTCGGTAAATGTAATGCTGCTCAAAAAGCAATTGAGATAGAGACAATAGGTTTGAAAATTCTGAAAGATGAGATTTCAGCCTTTCATATAAGTACAAAAAACAAAATCGAATTTTTTTGCAAAAACAACTTTCCGAAGGGTACCCCCCCCCCCTAAGTACATTTTACACTCCACAGAGAACCCTAACCTAACCTTATCTAGCCTATCCAAAATGCCTAACCTTTATCCAAACCGACTACCTACCTTCCCGGGAAAAGGCACACCCTGTGCTGTATGATGGTGCCAACCAAAGGGGGGACACAATTGCACATCTAAGGGTACTGCTGTTTTCTGAAAATGTTTCCCTGCTATCATGCAATTGTGCCCCCCTCGTATAAATGACTTACCCCGCAATTTTTTGTGTGGGGTTTGGAAGAGACGAAGAAAGCTCAACCTGCTCTGCGACGATTCATTGATAATGTCAGCTGACCGCTTTGAATGAAATTTATGGAAATGCGCAATATTAGGGTTCCAATAGTTGTTTTTTGTCCAAGCAGCATTCCGTGATTTTTTTTTTATTTGTCAAATTTCCGACACGTAACAGGTGATATGTTGGAACATCTTGGAATGTTGCAGCAGGAGTTGAGTGAACTGCGTGTTAAGAAACAGCAACAGGAAGCTGAACTGGCAGGAATCGAGAACCATGCCCTGAGGCTACGACTGCAGGAGATACTTCAGAATTTGGAACTGATGCAAGAGGAGAAAGAAAAAGAGGTGAGTCATGAAATAAAAGTAGAACCACGTGCAATCACAGCGAAGCAGAGCAACCAGGCTATCATGTCCTTTTCCCAGTTCTCCTGGTGGGATTCACCGAGCAAAATATTCGCGTCGATCACATATATTTCCCGCTGCTTTTTGGCGAACATTTATCTGTTTAACAGCCACAAATGTAGGTTATGTCCCAGTCCACAGCATTGTGAACTGAAACAAGATTTTCAATAGGCTCTGCTGCACGATTGCACACCTGGATGCAGTGAGATTCCAACTGACAAATGACTGTAAAACAGCCAAAGTAATGATGGGTCCTACAAAACAATTTCCCTCCTACGGGTCGTTTCTCTTGTGTCTTGTCAGAAACAGAAACCTATCTCATTGAAAGACAGAGGATGAGTGTTTTCATGCAACCAGCAACACTCGTGTTTTTTGCAAATCAAGCGATGATCGTTTGACGAAGTAAATGGCAATGGAGACAGCAGGAACATGAGTGAAATACTGGTGCAGGGTGGCCGTGAAATTCTCATTTCAAATGCTTGAAAACCAGATAACCAGAAGCGTGACATGTCAGGTTTGCTGTGCAGCATAGAGATGTGCGCAGCATTCCATCAATCCTGTGATACACTCTTGAACATTCTATGCAGCAAAAGCAGGTGATCATTTTGTGCAGCTTTTGATATTCCATTTGTTTTAAGGCATTTTGCAGTATGACAGCAGTGATAACTGTTTGCTGTTTGTGTGACAAAGGGCTGAGAACAAGTTCTGTTTTTCTTTTCTTTTTAGTACAAAGAGCTTTTGAGCCTCCTGTCAGAAATGGATATGTAGAAAGAGAAACTGTCTACGGCTGCTGGTGGCTGCACTTTTTGTGTTGATTTGTTTTTTATATATGTTGTAAATGCTTCTTTGTTTTGTGCAGAAATGGATCATAAATGTAAATCTTTTTCACAAAAGATGTCTTTTGTTTATTTTCATCATTAATTTCATCACAACTATGCACAGCACAACCAGCTGTTACGTGTTATATTATATCCGAACTGCAACAGTACGTGGTGCATTCCGAAAGTTCATGGAATTTTGTTTTTCCCCAGATCAGGAGTGTGTTATGGGTTGACCCTAAACCTCTCAAGTGGTAGTTGCTCTACAGAACCTCCCAAGGGGTGGTCCATTGGACCACACCATGATCCCGTCTGTTTATGGGCCGAGTCTTCATATCAAAGAGCATCCTTTTTGATGTCTCATGCAAAATTTGGCCGGCCAACTTCAAATTCCCTGCCCTCCCCCCCCCCCCAGCAACAGTGATCCATTCAATCCAAGAGGATTTCCAGCTTGACCCAGCTGCATTCCTCCTGGATCCAACATAAAGACATCAATCCAACCAGTCTGCCCACACTCCAGCCCCTCCCTTCCTCTCCCTTGCACCTACCTGATCCAACCACTCCCTCGCCTGCCTGCACATCCACAAAACGGCAACAAATGATATGCACCCAACACCGAGTCACCACAATCTCTGCTGGTTCGCCTGAAGACGCTCCACGCTGTGGGAGCGAAACGTCGCAGTTCGTTGCAATCTTACGAACGGATTCGGCTGTGAGTTTTATTATATTTTGTTTCAACATGTCTGAAAATGGTATCCCTCATAATTTCCTATAGCATGTTGCATCTTTAAAACATTTTATGTGCTTATGAATATGATGAAGGTGGTGGTGATGAACAGCTCGGCATGGCCTAAAGTGAAAGTTGAACTCATACCACTTCAAAAAATTCAAACATTTTTGAAGTGGTCTTTTGTCCAAGGGGTCACCCATTTTCTGAAATCCCAAGGGGTGATCCATTGGACCACCTCACCCATATCCTTTCATTATGATAATGATTTGGACTACCAGGCTGCAAAAATAGTATCGAGTGCAAAATCTATTCAATTGGGATTTGCAATGTCAAACAATATCCATTTTGTTATCTGAAATTGGCACCGAACAGCCCTTATACACAGTCAGTTTTCGAACCCTTCCCGCCCTTCAGTTTTTGAACCCTGTTATTGCTACCTTTGGGAAAACCAGATATTGTGACCCCAAAAAGCCCAAGGGGTGGTCCGTTGGACCACGAGCAAAAAACGTACAAAAGTCATTGAAATGCAAACATTGTATGTCATGTTGGAAGGATGTTCTGCCCAAAGCACCCTGCAACTTCACTTGGAAATTTAAGGTGGTCCTATCCTATGGACCACCCCTTGGGAAACTCCAATGTTTTTATTTCTGTAACCTCCCAAGGGGTGGTCCAATGGACCACGGGGCATGGTAGACCCAACCATCGTAGAGGCATATCTGGAAGGACAGGATCGTCTGGGCCCAAACGAGGGGTGGTCCATTGGATCCACCTTTGGTAGGTTAAGGGTTGAGTGTACCATGGACCTTTAATTTGCATCCGTCTGGTGCCCACAGGACTTTATTTGACCATTCTCATTCTCTTACATTTTGTTCCAGGGCTTCTTGAAAAGTGGCCTTTTTCAGCACTGTCTGCAAATGATAAGTTTTTTCACAGAATGGCAGCTCTTGGTGCACTTCAAAGGATGGGAGTGATCCGGAATGTTGCCTCTGCCTCGAGACTACTGCTTGGTATTGGGTTCACAAAAATGAAACAAAGTTTCCTCTCTTGTGCCCGAGATCTTGCTGCCAAATGTGTCAGCATGGTTTGACGATTGGCTCAACGCTGCTGTTTTTGTCATCGTCAAAAATGTGTGGGATCCGATGTGCACTGACCACAATCGTTCCCAATTTGGAAGGCGTGCTACAGTTGGAGGGCATGTCGAAATGTCTGTGATGAGAAAAAGCACAGTGCACGAAACTAAATCACCTCAGAAAATCTATCTGAGTCTGTGGTCAGTACACAGCGTTCTTGACGATGATAAAAACAGCAGCATTGAGCCAATTGCCAAGCCATGCTTACACAGTGGCAAAATCTTGGACATTGTGGGACAAAATCACCACAAAAAGAGGAAACCTGGTTTCATTTTTGTGAACCCAACACCAAGCAGAGTCTCGACTCGAGGCAGCGGCAACATTCCGGAATTTGCAGACACGTGCTGAAAAAGGCTGCTTTTCAAGAAACCCTGGAGCAAAATGTTAGAGGATGAGGATGGCCAATTTCCTGTGGGCACCAGACGGATGCAAATTATAGGCCCATGGTACGAAGGGGGATCCAAAAATAATGCAAGTTGGCACATTGTCCAGTTGGAACCCTGCGTGCGATTTCAGTAATTTTTTGTTCTCTTGTATATTGATCTTTGATAGACGTTTGAGCAAAAGAAGACCTTCATCAGTCCTCTGATACTCGCTGTACATGCACTTGAATTTGATGTCTCGCCTGCTCTGAAGGAAAATCATGGATTTTTCAAATGAGACAAAACCAATCGGAACAATTCACTGGCATATGCCTGTCTTGAATGTGAAACCAAACTCCTGCCGCTTTGGAAGCAGCACATGGTTACCAGTCCAGTGTTGCCTGAGGAATTAAACAAGTTTCCTGTGGTACAGGGTGTTTCAAACATGACCCTTGATCTCAAGCAAAAATATCAGGTTATGAACTAGCGAGATATTGATAGTGTACAAAAGCAGTTGCAGATGACAACGGACCAACCGCAGTCGATTTAGCCAAAAACATCCTTCTATCTACTGGTGTAATTTTAAACATCCTTGCACGAAAGCGATTACCTAAAATCCACACCACAATAGCTCAGACGGCTCTCAGATTCCATAAAAACTGAGCTCAATGAAAATTCGACATCACATAAAACCCAGAAAATTTAGGTCACCCATAGCAAAAGAGAAAGATATTCTTGTGAGACATTCACAGGCACATCTGAGCTCAGCTTGCGCAGCTAATCGATCTGGCAATGGTATGACTCCAATTTTACGATATCCAACCCTCGTCAAAATCATGCAATTCAGAGGCAAAAAGAGAGCCCACTTTAGAACAACGTGGGGCTTCAAGCAGTTGCATGAGAACGGGGAAATTTGCATCGATGTCAGGGAAGAATGCTTCTAGTGGTTTTTTCACGTGTATTTAGTCAAAGTTGTGCCCAAAGAAATTTAACGAGCAACTTGCAATACTTTTGGATCCCCCTTCGTGCACAACCTAACACACTCCTGATCTGGAGAAAAACAAAATTCCATGAACTTTCGGTATGCACCTCGTATTGCAGTAATAAAAAATAATAACCCCCCGTTGAAGTGCTGTCTTTGTGTATCCAATCGAGAGTGATACTGCAGGGATAATCCTGCCAGGTAATAAAGGCTTTGAAAGGTGCTCTATCATCCATCAGGGTGGCTATTTTGTGGAAAAACATGGAATGCTATTTTGTCAGGAAAAATCATGGAAAATGACCACGGGTTCTGGAAAAAAATATTTTTTCTTGTTTGGCCAAAAAATTTTGTTTCTGCCTTTTCTATTCATTGCCAGCGGGTGATTTTGTCTGCGGATTGTGGCTCTTTTGCAGAGAATGATGATATGCAGTTGGCTGAGAGGCATTGTTCTGTGGAGAATTACTTTTGAAGTAGGCAAATTTTGATGTTTTTCAGTGGAGTGTCGTAAAATTCAGTAATAATTAAAACCTTATTTTCATTTTCTCCATACAAGTAGCCAGCAAATTGGTGGTGTGTTGTAAAATGTTGAAGGCCAAGTTTAGTGAGTTCTGGTTTGATCCGCTGTTATGCCAAGCTTCGATTGACCCCAGTGGTTGGTTTTGTGTTGTGGAAAACACGTCCATGAAGCTAGATGTGGGTGATGCCATAGAGGGAAAACATTCGCTGGAGCAACATGGGGCAACATGCAAATGTGAGCAATAAAAAGTCTACATGCAACTCATTCAAGAATTTCTGAAGCTAGACTCTCCAGCACCAGTGAACTAGACAAACTGGAGGAACAGCAGAAAAACATGGACAAAGGAAACGGTGCTAGTGCTTCCAGTCCCAACCTAATGAAAGTTCGGAACCTGCTTCATAAGTGCCATCAGTGATGCGAATGCACCCTCCGATCGTTGTCAAAATATCCCATTTACACTTGCAGGATTTTTCCATAATGGTAGTGATGTTCTGAAAGCAGACCTGTGGGCAACGAAGGTTGTGTCAGGCTGTCATGTGACAACTGCCCAGCTCTCTTCGGCCGAGTGCCATTTTTTCACAGTGGACTTTCATAAAATTGTGATAAATGAATCTGATGTAAAACTTTGGTGGTCCCATTCGACGAAGCACTCAACGAGGTCGTGCAGTTAAAGCAGATAGATTTCATGATCCGTTTCTGGAATTACCAATCAGAGGAGGGAGTGATATTACATTTCCTGGACATGGAACTGCCATTGATCTCTTAACTGCATTCAAAAAAGAACTTCTAAACATAAACCTAGACATTTGATTCAAATCTCCATGGATGGTCACTCAGTTAATTGCAAATTATTGAAAGTGGTACAGATGGACAACCAAGAATGATATTACGCTTAGGGGTCGAACCGGTACAGTACCCGGTTGTACCTGTACCGGTTTGATTTTGTACCCGTACCGGTACCTGTTTGAAAATCCAACCGGGTACTGTACCGGTTGGAACCAAAGTTGCCACGATGTTTTGGTGTTTTTAGGAATGCAAACACACATGTGTGGCACATCAATCTTGGTCAATTTTTTCTCAGAAATTCAATGGGATGAACAAAACTGAAGTATCTCTTAAACGGGAAGAGTTATCAAACTTTCAGAAATTCTCAATGTTAGCTCTAAACGAGTACACATTTCTAGCATCCGTGTTATAATAGAGCAGTCTCAATGTAAAGTCTATACGAGTACATATTTCCAGCATCCGTGTCATAATAGAGCAATCTCACTCAATGTAAGCTCAATACAAGTAAAATATTTTCAACGAAGACTCAGGTGGTGGTTGGACAGAATGTCAACTTGTGAGAAGAGCTAATGCATCCAATTGTTTACGTGGCTGACGATAGTCCAGTTCGTGATATCGCCATGTTGTGCTCAACGATCTTTGCTGCCCTAATGTTAAGCTATAAGATCGCATCCGTGTCATAATAGAGCAGTCTCAATGTAAGCCCAAATCTATTAGCAGCACAAGCAGTAAAGACTAGACCCTCTCTTCCCATAAGCTGTTGGCTTATGCTGGAAATATGTACTCGTATAGAGCTTACATTGCGACTGCTCTATCATGACATGGATGCTGCAGATGTGTACTCGTATAGAGACATTCAGGCTGCTCTACTGACATGGATGCTGGAAATATGTACTCGTATAGAGCTTACATTGAGACTGCTCTATTATGACACAGATGTTGGAAATTGGTCCCATATAGAGTTGACATTGAGACTGTTCTATTATGACAGATGCTGGAAATATGTAGTCGTATAAGAGCTTAAATTGAGACTGCGAAATTATGACACGGATGCTAGAAATATGTACTCGTGTAGTGCTTACATTGAAACTGCTCTGGTATGACAGGGATGCTGGAAATATGTACTCGTACAGACTATAGACCTTACATTGAGACTGCTCTATTATGATACTGATGCTGGAAATATGTGCTCGTATAGAGCTTACATTGAGACTGCTCTATTATGACACGGATGCGATTGTATAGTTGTTCGTTTGGCAAAAATCTTCGAGCACAACAGGCGTTTTTCTGTTTTTATCAAATATTTTTTTTTAATTTGGTCTTTGCATTTATTTTTTGTTTTCGTTTTGTTCTTTCTTTTGTTTGGTACTTGGATTTGCACAATTACTTCTCTTCTTACCAGTTCCTGCTATTTCCACTTCCCAGCTGCGCATGTTGTCAGGTCTTGTGGCATGAAGGAAAAATAAAAAATGCCTTATGCATTTGGACATTTGCCTTGCAAGAGTTTTTTGGGTGTTTCATATGATGCCACAGTAAAATGGAAAAACGTTCCTTGGAGTTTTTTTTGAACTGCCACGTGATGTGCCTTTGCTGAGCTTGGGGGGAACTTTGGCGCCCAGAACACGTTTCTTGCACCCAAAATGAAACCGATATTTCAAAATTTCTTCCTGTAGATTCTGGTGAAAATGAATAGGCAAACTTCAAAGTTCAAACTGCAATAACTTGGTCAAAAATCGACATTTTTCAATTTGGTTTTGATTTTTGGGGACACAAAAGAAGCGGCTTCCTGCACATCCACAATGTTGCAAACCGGTACCTGTACCGGTTGCTGTACCCATACCGGTTGCTGTACCCGGTTCAACCTGTACCGGTTCGACCTCTAATTACGCTGTCAGATTTTTTCGAAGATCAGATTAAATTTGGTACCACCTGAGTTTCGTAGCCAGGAATTTTAAAGTTTCCTGGAGAAAATTTTGAATTTTGACAGAAATTTTTATGGGACAGCATCTGAGAAGGGCAACCTTGTTCACGACGATGCCAGGGGAGGTGTTCAAGAGGTGTCCCCTTCCTCGAAAATCGGAAATTTTTTTGGAAAAAAATGGAACCTCAATTAATGGTGTTTTTTTAAGTGAGCATTTTTCTTACAATCCCCATCATCACGCTCCCAGTTGAATAGCTGCTTGTTATGTACGACATAGGGGTCATGTTTCTGTGAGGTGGCTCATGAAATCCAGAAAAAAATAATTTCAGCATGTGCACCACCAACGGGAATGTCAGGAAACACAAGAAAAACACTTGTGAATCAACCAACAGCCAAATCTGATCGTTCATTCGTGGAAACACGACGTTTCGCTCCCGTTTCGCACAGCTTCTTCAGGCAAAAGCAGAGAAATGACGCGTTTGATTTCACGTTGAGCAGAGACCGATGTTGTGGAATGCGGTTGGGGAGCAGTGGAGGTGGAATAGGGAGGAGCCAAGGGATGTGGTGGGTGAAGGATAGGTGGTTGTAATTTTGGGTCCAGGGAGAATGGTCGAGGCTGAACTCCACTCTGAAAACTGTTGCTGAGGTTAGTTTTGGGAATTGGAATTTGAATTGGTTGTCCATTGCTGGTTGATGGTCGGGAAATGGCGGCGTTGGCCAACCTGCACCCACCTCATCCATTATCCCCCCATTCCACCTCGGCTCCTCTCCACCCGCACCTCAACAAGCACCAATCAGCTGCAACCGCATTCCACAACATCGGTCTCAGCTGAACTAGAAGTCAGACGCCGATCAATCCTCAGTTTTTGTCTGAAGAAGGTCCACGAAGCGGGAGCGAAACTTTGCATTTCAACAAACAAATGGAATTGGTTGTTAGTTTCACTAGTATTTTATTTTGTTTCCTGACTTCGTGAGATCTACTTTATTCATATACGCTACGGATCAAGCTCAGCCCTAAAACTTCAAAAAGGCCGTGGCTGCAAAGTCATGGGTGACTTGCATTCCCATTGCGAGGCAATGACTTTTTTCGGCTACAGGGTGAAGCGTGGAGTGCTTCAAAAAGGACTGCAGTTTTTTTTTTTCTTTCGTTTTTGCAGCAAATGTTCAAATTGTTCCCAGTCAGCAGCTATTCAATGCATGAAGCATTGATGCAATTCTCGGAGGTCATTTTCCAGCATAACAGGGTTATGTTCTTGGTGACGGCTATGATGGCAGCTCTTAACTCTTCGAGTGATTCGGCAGACGTTCGACTTCAAATCTCCCTAGTTGAAAAAATCAAGCGGCCCAGGCCATGCGACCGCGCGGGCCAGGAAATCGGGCCCTGGCGAATTCTCCATTCACCCGGTAACGTGGCATCGAGAAACTCGCGTGACACACGCAATATGTGGTGGGGCTCCGTCCTTCTGGAAAAAGGCTTGATTGGCCCGAGGCTGCTGTTCAACAAGTGGGAACACCTGATGCTGCAACAGCTGCTGACATCGCTCCGTCTGCGAGTGTGCCCTCCAGGAGAGGAAGAAAAACACGATAGTTTCATCGTCCCAAATTGCCACCCACACATTGAGCTTCAAATGGTGCTGGGTGTGGGTCTCGACTGTCCAGTTGGGATTAGTTACACTCCAATAGTGGTTGCCGTCTTCCCTTGGCCATTTCGTGGAACGTCTTTGACCGAGAATGTGGAGAAATTTGTGCATGAGGTCCAAGATGGACGACACACCGGGTTGCGGGCGTTCGGGTGGCGTTCATGGAACAAACGACACATTTCAGCTGCAGGGTGACCGGCAATGGCGATTTGCTTACCATCTAATTTGCAGCACCATCTCAATCCTCTCGGGATGAGAATAATGCATACACTTGCTCCATGTTGATGTTGCAACACCCTGTCCGGGTGGCCATTCGTCAAAATTTTTAAAAACGATAAAATCACCTTTTCAACCTGACGCCTCGATGTTTCAACCAATAAACACGCTTTTTCCTCAATTCTTATCACGGCCGCTCGTATGGCTGAGATTGATCCGTAGTGTATTTCTATTTCACAAAGAACACTGAGCCAAGCCCAACATCTGAAACATTGAACATGAATTCTCCTATCCTGGGGCTTGAATACTGTTAGAACCTCCTCAAACATGACAGATTCTGTGATATTACATTCTGTTGCTGGCTGCCACTAATTTTTGTTCTGTTTACTTGGGTAAATTTAGACACAACGCAGTTGAGAAGTGATCAGTTGTTATCAGAGAGAAGGACAAAGGTGATGAAAAATTAGTGTCAAACACATTTATGGCCATGTGATCAAGAATCTTCCAGATGTATTCCTCGGTACCTGATGCTGCAACAGCTGCTATATCTCCAATAGTTTTGAGTCAACAAACTAGCGTGTATAATAAGAGATATATAAAAGGTATCTCTATTTGCACCCAAATTTTCGGCGGATTCCATTCAGGCAATGCGGAGTTAATTAAATGTGAATAATTCTACCGGAAAATTGGCCAGCTAAATTCATTTCACTCTAAAATACTAGTTTACTAAGCAAAAAACAAAAATCCAAGCTCATCTCCGAATAAGATATGCCACTGATAACTTCTGAATGATGTTTGATGGCTGTGACATCATCATTGCTGATTTTGACCAATATCGTGACAAGATGAAAATGCAGAAATTGAATTAAAATATGTCCAAAACTTGAAAAAATGATGAATTTTGAAAATGGTCTTTTGCTCCAACTTTCACACTCACTGTTCACTTTTCTGTCACAAAATTGTCAAATTTACGTTCTAGGCCTTGGTCCTTGTGGTTTCTGGTTCATGGTCAAGGCCCAGTGTTGCACAGATTTCATGTTTTTGTAGAGGGCCTTAATCTTCACAAGATTGGAGCGCTTGAGAGTGAATGGAGAGGCTCCTTGAATAGGGAGCAATTGGCCCAAAAATATGAACTTGGCTTCAACATCCTGTATATCGTCATGCTTGAAGTCAAAAAAGCCCACAAAAATCACTTAACTGTCCAGGAAACAGTCGTGCCTTTTTGAGTAACTCCTATTTCCAGTTGCATGTACTACAAAAGCAAAGTGAACACAGAAAAAAGAAACGGCAATCTCCTTTGCAAGCTTTTTAAAAGCTTCACTTTTTAAGCTTTCTAAGCTGTTTAAAATTCTTTAACACTTTTTAAGCTTTTTAAAAGCTTTGTTAAGACTTTTTAAATGCTGTCCACCTAACCTGATTATTTGCAGTGAAAAATGATGCAGGTCAGACATTCCCAAAGGCAAGGGTCTTAGGGGGGGGGCAAGCCATGTCACGGGGGTCTGGGGCGGAGCCCCTGCGGGGTTCCAAGGGGCAGAGCCCCTGGCGGGGGGGTCTGGGGGGCGGAGCCCCACAGAAGCTGAAAAATGTTTGAAATTTAGGCTTCATTTTCGGTGCTGAATTTGTGTTCTTGAGGCCAAAATGATGCCGGAGATGGTCGCAGTCCCTTTCTCATCTTTTTGAGTTCTGCTTGTTCAATTGGAAATACCCTGACTTTTCCTATTTTGTGGAAAATCCGACTTTTTCAGAAAGAAAAAACTTCCTGACACTTCCAGGTTTTCCAGAATGGTGGGTCCCTTTGGTTCAAAAAACTGAGAATGAATTTGTTGTAAAATTCATGAAATGAAGGCCAGGGCCCCCCGGATGCTCGAAGGCCAGGGGGGGCCTGGGCTTCGGGCATCTGGGGGGCTGGCCTTCCTTCGGCCAGGGGGACCCCCAACCCCTCCCCCCGTATGGGAATGCTCCTGAAATTGATCATGGAGGTGGTTTATCTTGGAAGGTCCCCTCTAGCCTTTGGCCAAAGGGAACCTAGCAAGGGTTGGCTCCGACCAGGGGTGGGCCCTGGCCTTTGGCCAGGGGGGGTATGGCTGGCATTCGGCCAGAGGGGGTATGGCTGGCCTTCGGCCAAGGGGGGTATGGCTGCCCTTCGGCCAGGGGGGTAACCCCCCCTACCCCCCTATGGGAATGCCTGATGTAGGTAATCAATTAAATAAGACCATGTATTGTGCGTGGGAGACATCCATGAACAACTTTATTGGATATTTCACTTTGCTTCATAAAGCAACTGCCTCACCAATCCTTTCATTCCCATCATGCTCTAGTCTAATGAAATGATGATCCTGACTTGGCACAAATCCGGATGTCTCAAGTGAAAAGAGCACGTGAACCCAATCTCCGGCATGGTGGCATCATCTCTGATCAAAATATGATTGCAGCATCCATCGATCTATCCGCATTGTAATGATCATGATCATCTATCTCTCTTTGCATCGTCAACCACTGGTATTTGCTGCTCGTGCTGCTGCTGCTCTTGCTGCTGTTCCAACAACTTCTTCATTTCGTCCTGCTTGCGATTCATCTCCTCAACTCGCTTGCTCACTATTTTCGGCTGAACTTCCATGAACACTGCCATGATTTTATGATTGATGTTGATCATTTTACCACAACACTTTTCGACACATGCACTCTGGATAAAAAGAAAAGGCCAAAAGAGGTTGTTTTACTGAAGAATGAAATCTCCACCACACCAAAACCCAACATTCCACTAACTCAAAAAAAAAAATAGAACACCAAGGGATCATCTTTGCCGCACATTTTTTTTACCCAATCCACTTCCGCATGCGCGTCTCTGATTGGCTGTTGGGAATTCCAGCCAATTTCAACATCCAATTTTCAAAACCTGACTTAACCAAACCTAACCTGACCTAACCTGACCTTACCTAACCCTATTGCAGCCCTAGAAAGAGTTACGAAGCGGTGGCAAACATGCCAAATGGCAAAAAGCGGTGGCAATGCAAAAATCCAAAAATTGATGACGTCACAATTTGAGACGACGTGATTGGCTGTTGCGAGCTCCTGGTCCGCGGAAGTGGATTGGAAAAAAAAATTATGCTTCTTTGCCGGCATTTGAAACAATTGAAAGGGTCAATCCGATGATGGCAGATCCACCAAAAAGGCATTTTTTGTTTAGTATTGTTTTTTTTCTTAGTTGGATAAGGGCACATCCGATTCACTGACCTTCAGCCTTTTCCAGCACACTTTTCTATCTGACTTTTTCCAAAAATAATGATGTTACTCACCTATTGCAGAGTATTTTAATGTAAAAGGAGATGTTTTTCATGGAAAAGCGCATGCATGGGGGCATTTTTTATGTGATCGAAGATCAAAGAAAGTGGAGAAGGGCACATGTTGATTTTATGTCTTTTAATCCAATGCTGATTTGTATCAAAAGCTCCTGGATGAGGGCCATTTTCATTTGGAAAGGCTATATTGTTGTGTGAACGACACCTCCATTTAACCATGTGTTCTTCAACTTCAGATAAAGGTTTAATGATTGTGCACAATTATAAAAGGGCATACGTTGCATTTCTTGACCTCGGATAGGTTGAGCCAGAGTGCATAGATTCGTTACCAGCCGAGTTGTAGGTACTCGTCCGATATGGAGCATGGGCTGAGTTGCAGCTTTGCAAGAGTGAAACCAGTAATATTTCTGTGCTCCGTGTCAGTTTTTGTGCTCCTCGTTCACAATTTGTTTGTTTGTTTGTTTTACTTCTATGCATCCCTTTAATGGTCTCTTCTGAAAATTATAAGGACAGAAATAATATCCGAAAAATCTAACCCTGGTAGATGAGCAATAGGAGAAAACTTTTTGCCACCCACCCCCCAGCGACAACAAAACAGAGGAAGGGAAGTGGTTTTAAATGGAGGGGAATTTCGAATAATTGGATTCCTGAATTGAGTAGCTATTGGGTTATTTTGCGGCTTGCAGCTCACCTCTTCCGTCGTAAGCTCCCTTGTTCCAAAGGTCTCGGTGCAATTGATGAAGCATGTTTCCGACATTCTGTTATAGAGCTGGAGAAATTCCCGGAACTGAAATGGGCAAAAAGAAGTAGCGGCTCCATTTATCTTTTGTAGGAAAGGGGTGGAGGTGGGGAAGCACTTTTGGTTTTTCTTTGCATGATCAGGTTTTGCTGACAATGTTAAACCTTTTGCAATAGGTACCTAATTACTCCACTTTTGAAGAAGCAGCATTTTTGATCGGTAGGTATAAAAAAGCTGCCTTTTGGCTAGTTGTTTTTCATTTTTGATGAACCGTAAACGTAGAAGAAGGGAGGTAGGCCTACACCTAAAAATAAATAATTGAACCTCAACAGCACTGCAGTATTTTAGAGGCTGTTGATCAGAAACTACATCAGAGAGCTATCTAAAATAGGACTATTTGTGCTTCAAAAATTTTGCTGAATAGTGTGTGCTGGGAGAATAGAAATGGATCGAAAACAATCAACTTGCACAGCACAACCCTTCTCACGTACACCTATACACTGCAACCACCCTTGCAACCTAGTAGCCAGGAAATGAGCCTGACATAACATCAAATTAGGTTAGTACCTACCCACACAAATCTGAATGTGGAGAAACCAGATGTACCCACAATGGCTATGTTTTAAGAGCTTTGCTGGTATCCCATCGAGACCAGCGGAAGTGTCACTAAGTTGACAAGGTACCAACACGATTATGTCCAAGCTCGTAGCTGGAGAAGCAGAGGTAGAGTTGCAAACATATTTCACATTCCGAACGGGTCGTCAGCATAACTATGAACCCCACCCACAAAAGCGGAGTAGTCACTGACAAAAAATTACAATTTTATTGTTTCAGTTGTTTCAGAAATTTTACAATTGTTGGCGAACATTTGGCTCGTGCTTTCCCTCTGGTCAATTCAGTTGGATTGGCTGTTTTGCGAGTTGGGACCGGGCTGCAGAAAAAAAAAAAAAAAATTAACCTTTGTATGGCCAGAGTAAAGATTCGTCACAGAATTCAATTGTGCTAGCAATGATTCAGAATTAACTCGGCAACCCCAGATGTACCTGACACATTTGTTACACAAGAAGAAAATCTGGAAACTTTTCAATAGTATTTCTGCTATTTGGGGCCTTGCATTGCATTTTTCTGAACATCAGTGATTATTGCATAGTTTTCTTTACTGTCGTAAAAATCAGCAGAGGTTCTGTTTGGTTCTCTTCACTCCACAGGTCCATGAAGAGGAAGAGTGGACACATATGAATTCAGCCAGTCACATTTTCCCCACTTGGTTTCTGTTATACAAGACATCAATGCGGGTGTTGGGGGTCATCTGCATGCCAAAATGCCCTTTCGATCGACACATCACAGAAAGATTCGAGGTGCCAGAACGACTGCAGTACCCAGTCAAAACAAATTAGTGCATGTAATATGATTCTGAAATAAATTAAAATCACTGAAAGCAACTGGATCGGTTGTTGTTATGCATCGCTGTTGGGGTTCGCACTTTCGAGGGCCAAGATAGGGGATTGGCTCCGAATCGAATTTTGCATTTGGGATTGATGGAGGAAGCTAAGATGGTTTGGTATGAGCACAGCAGTTCTTCTGCTTCACTGCATTCAGTTGTGAGGCCATGATGCCTGCTTGCCGATCGAATTTCAAAAAAAAAAA